>JAOXJP010085601.1:0-28868 GCA_025762735.1 Platanus orientalis | reverse complement strand
GTGCCCCCCCAAAAAGTGTAAATCACTTTTTGATACTAATGCATCAGCCCCTCTGGTGCCGTTTTCACGGTTCTCACGAGATTCGTTTGCACATAATCCAAGCCCCACTAATCAATAGGGTGGAAAAAACATTCAGGGTATTTTGGTTAATATGCCCTGATTAAGATATGTAATGTTTTATTTTTTGAACTTTTCATTGGCGTCTAAAGATATCCAATCTCATGGCAAAAATTGACTAAGCCCATTAACCCACCTATTTCAAGGGGTTAGGCATAGCTTAGTCCAATACCAAATATAACCCAAAGCAACCGGACCTAGGTTTTCAGATTTTGGGTTGACTAATGGCCATAACTCTAGATTTGTTGAAATTATATTTAAAAAAAAATTGCTGAAAAACCAATGCCAATATATCACATAATACTTTTTGATAAAGATTCTTAATTATCCTAACTACCCACAAAACAGAATCGTTTACATATATTTCTCTGATCCTGTTTAAGTGACCTCCAAGATTCTCTCCAGAATGCTAAAGTTTAGATAACGTTCAAAAGATGTCAATGCTTGACATGTGGTAAAATAATAAACAAAATTGAAAATGTACAGTTACGTTTGTTGAGTTTTATGGGTACGTGGTGACCACCCAAATCTTCTGAACTTTAAAAGTCTGGATACAATCTCAAGCAGTTTAGTGGACATTACGTATCATGTTAGGATTGGGTTTTGAGCATTATTTAGCTGAAAAACAAATTTCCGCAGATCTTAACTCAACGGCCATAGGCCAACTAAGGTATAGCTGGATTTTGGTCGAGTATTCTCAACCTGATTTGATTGATTCAGGATCTTCTGTACCCACAATGTGTGCTGCAACCGTGCAGCGGGGACCACAGCTAATGGAGCATGGTGAAAAAAGGCCTTCAAGGACGATAAAATCATTTTGCATTGTTTAATTGAATCCAATTTTGATTTTATTGCCTAATTTTTCTGCCACATGTCACTCTATGATCCCTACTACACAGCCACAATACCACCAAGGCTATAGAGGATCCTGTGTTGATTCAAACCATTGCCACTGCCAACTAAAGCTGTCTAACTCTGCCAAGGATTTTATTGGCCCCCCTAACGAGAAGCTGTATCCTCTACGACGCCTTGTGATGAGTCACCGGTGAGCTGAGACACAAAGGGGGCTGGGAACTATACACTTTTTGTGGGGCTCCACCCCCTCTTGTGTTTCGACTCACCATGAGGCATCGCGGAGGATACCAGTCCCCCAAACAAACGCTTAGATCCACGGGGTAAACACATCAGCGCTGAAAAGTGATAATTCATCGTCTAACTTGAACCCCAGCCACTTTCGATAAACCGGCCTTAATCATATACTCAAGCTCAACCCATTTAGATTAATCCGGTCATAAACCCTAATTGTAAGTGGGCTGGGTCTAAAAGCATATTGTAAACTTACCAACTCCAGACGTGATAAAATCTTACGTCAGCCGTTGACCTTCAGTAGTAGAAGAAAGTAGGGAATTAGTCAGCTTCGTTTCATCTCGAACGTCAACAAGTGACGGTTCGGTCGGTTACCGTGTGGCGTTAGTGAGGAGCAGCTCACAATGTGCTTACTGGGTCACCTGATCGTACACTCCATACCTCTCGCATTCTCTCTTATAATATGCATTACTCATTAATCATTTGTAATAATCTATAATGCATACTTTAATTTTCCTGATGATTTTCCTTCCACTCCATCTTCTTTCACTTTTTCACATGAATGAACATGATCCCCTCATTTCTTAAAACCTTTTTTTTTCTCCTAAAATAATTTAGAGTTTTGATTTGATAATTTAAAGGACAACTTTATCTACGTGATTGACCGACTCGTTGATCGTGACCGTTTAACCGGTTGACGACGTTTTGCATAACTCACATTTTCAAATTCGTGTTTCGTATGATCTTAAATTTTTAATGGTCTGATTAGTGTCCTCTTATAGTGATCAATCACTCATCAGGATTCACCTGAAACCAATTTGTCCGATGGTTATAGATCATTAAATTGGATTAAGGGGTCTGATTCAATGAGGGTGTCCTTACATTAGGTATCACTTCTTAACCGTCGAATTGGTGTCGGAAGGGAAACGCGTCAACACATGGTTGTATATGGGTGTCGAGATTCTGATTGAATGTTGAAAAACGACACCTCATGTGAAGGCACCATGATTGAATTTTAATCCTTTGATTAATATGAATTGTTGGGATAAGGCTGTTTGTTGTCGTTGTTGTTGATGATTAATATGAATTGTGGGCCCTGATCCACCAAAGTAAATTGCACAGCTGAAATCAGTGGGTCTGTGGACCATGTAAAAGGTATGGGTGGGGAATATATAACTTTATGTTTTCTTTTATCTTTTTTTGGTAGTGATGTTTTCATTAGTTGTTAATAAATAATTGCTTGATGGAAAATTGGCAATCGCCATTATCTACTTTAATCTGCATTTGTTTATTAGCAATCATTACTTATTATTTACAAAAAAAAAAAAAAAAAAAAAATAAAGAAAGAAATAAAAATTTGTACGTGTAGACCCGTCAATGCACCACTCTGCAAGCGGAATTATAAATAAATATATAAATAAAAAAGGATAAACTGCTTTTAATGCTTAATGAACTTTGAAATTTTTAGTGCAACCCAGCTGACCCACCAATTGTCCTCTCTGCATTCCCCGGTGGGTTGGGCAAGCTTGGGGACTGGATTTGCTTAAACCACAGATTTGACTGACCGATCCGGTTGACCCGGGCAATTGGGTTAGCTGGACTGGCTTCCAAACCCATACTAAAACGGCATCATGGGTCAATCCTGTTTGACCTGTTAAGCAAACTGGATTTATTGCAAAGACTGCTTCATTTTCGGTTTGACATAGAGGCTGGTTCTCCTAACTTGGCCAAACATTCTTCACCTTGTGCTTGTATCAGTTGTTTTGGTAGGGAGATAGAGAGGGGGGGTGGGAGAAGGCTTGAGCACTACTCATGACAACAAATTCTATCAACTGTGGGCTTTTTAGAAAGTAAATATTATTGGGTTATATCTTATACACAGTCTTCATTACCATGGCCTGATATTTGGTCTAGACAGTGGCAGCTAATATTGGATTATTTTTAGGCACAAACAAAGCCGTCTCGACGAGGATTAATTTTCAATAATTAGCTATTTTTTTATGGCATTACATCGAATTTAACACTCGGGTTCCTATGTAGCTTGTTTGAGTGCTATTCTCGTGTTGCTCTCATCATTGAGTGACATGTGGTGAAAAAAGTGTTCGGGGACAATAAAATCATTTTATTTTTACCTTTTTTTATTTTTTATTTTTACTTCAAGTGACCTTATCATATCCTTTACAACAAGGTTAAAATACATTAACCGGAAACTATCGTCGAAGAAGAACATCTGTCTTAGAGTAGGTCCACTTTTATGTTTACAATATGATAAGTGTATTAAAATGGTTTGCCCTAAATTAAAATTTCAATTTCAATTTTTTTGTATACATGCCCTGTTCTGACAACAGCTTCCACTTAATGTAATTTAAACTTGTTGCAAAGGATTTACTTCTCTTACTTTCACCATGGGTTCACTCACTCTATGTTCAGAGCAACAGAGTAACCAGAGCTACAGAGGATCACATCTCCGAATTTAAACTCAAATCAGCTTGTTAGTCAGTTTTCTTAAAATAACAAAGTATAATTAGTTTTTATCAAGATGCCTATAGTAGAGACTTCAAACATAATATTTAGCTTAGATTGATTATTGGAACCTCCATAATAAAAGGATTTAGAGAAAGAAGTTCTACTTTGTGAGGAAACAAATTTAAGTTGTTCTAGAATAAGCACCTCTCAATGTATACGTCAGGACTTGCAGTTAGGTCTTCTCCCCATTCTGGGATCAAAGCATAAATCCTTATCATTCAAAGTCTAGTGGAAGTGGGGTTATGGAGGCCTTTTCTTTGTCTTAGTTCTCCTTTTCCTCTCTTCTTGTCCCTTTCAGAATAGGCCGGCAACTTTCGAGGTGCCTTCACCAACCATTGGAATGCAATAATTTTGACATGTGGGTCATTATGACTCACTGATTTGATCTTGTTCTTTGATGACCCAATGACATTAGAGGCAGTTAGAAACAAATTTTTTTCTTAACAAAATTAATATAGTCATTAACAAAATTTAAACAGTCTAGTATGACTTGATCGTTGATTCCCTGCCGGTCCTTAGTGAAACACAATGCCAAGTCTTCCAGTGTAGTTTAGATGGCAAGGATTCGGTTCAAACAAGGTTAGACAAGGACTGCCTTCCGACCAGGGCAGCCAAGAGGTGGTCCCCAAACTCGGTCCAGTCTCTCTCAACATATATAACCACATCGTGTTGGGTCTTGTTTCTCAGCCGTGAGATTTGGGTTCTTTAGTCAATGCAATGACGTAATGAGGAATTTGGTGATGATAGGTTGTTTTTGTCAGAATGATGTAAAAAGGGCCATGTAAAAAAGGCTTGGAACCAAACCTTGTGGTATGTTCTCCCCAATTGAGAGGTCGGGGTTTCAGGTCTCTTGGGCAACATTCTCCAATGGATTGGGTTGATGCTTGCCCCTCTTGCCAATGGCAGTGTGGGTTTGTCCTATGTGTAATGCGGAGTCAGGAATTTATCTTTGGGGGAGTCAAATTTGAATTATGATGATTAATTATTATTATTATTTTTATATATTATGTATTTTTATATATATATAGTAATACAAATCTATATTGTAAACACGATTCAAGATGCAATGAAATATTTTATAGCCCAATAGATATAAAAAAGAAGTGTCCACACATAATGCTTGTACCATTATATTCTTGTTTATAAAAATTTTGAATATTAAGATTATGACAAGAAAAAATCATGGATATTTCATTCTTAAGAGTCAATGCCGTTGTATCATTTTTTTTTTTTTTGAGAGGTAAATAATAGACTTTATTGAAGACAGAAGAGAAAAGATACATAAAAGAAGGGATCATCGGACAGGTGATACCCACAAAAAGATAAAGCAACATAATATGAGATAAATAGAAATAACAAAAACAAGATAAAAACAATCCCTATTTCACAGCTTACAACTCCTCACACTATATATCATACCACACATCTTCATTGAAATTCGGGCCCACTGATATCCATTCAAAAAGGATCTTATAGATAAAGGTTACAAGTGCCGTTTCCGATCTATATTTGTTCTAAAAACTCCTGTAATACCATTGTATCTCTAACAAGAGCAAGATCAAAGAAATATTCTCATATAAAACCACCTTTATCAATAAATATCAAAACAAGAGTCATTTGTTCTCTCTTAATCTCATCACGTGCCTTGTGAACAATAATGCAAAATTTGGTATCTTCAATATCTTCACGAATCTTATTTTACATAATATATTGCTTATCATATAAATAAAACCTATGCATTTAACACCCCTCAATGACTGGTGGGATCCATCTCTGTTAGTGACTCAAGTTTAAATATTGTAGACGAAACTAAATGGATAAAGGACCCCTCCCCCCAATAATAGATCTTACTAGTTCTATAAATGAGTTGTGCTAATCCAAGCTATGCTCATATTGATTTTAGCTTATGAGAGATAAACCAAATCTAAACCTAGCTTATTAAGAATTTGCTAGGTCTAGGGCCAGGATCAAGATTAGGCTCAAGCTCATCTCAATTCAGCTTTGCTCACTTTAGCCCAAATTGTAATACAAAGCTATATAATTCAAATTTGCAACCCTATAGATACCATAATCTAAAATCGTTACAATTGGAAAGAAACTTGGCATTAAGGTAAGGTTTACTAAATTATTTTTTAAATTATATTTAATCCAATTATCTAAATAGTTTTAGCTTATAGTGAACCAAACTCATTATAATTCATCTTATACTTGTTTAATGTAATGAGTTGGACTTGAGTTTCAGGTTAAGCTTGTGGAAAAAAAATTGAGCTCAAACTTAGATAATGGCAAGCCAAGCCATGTGATGAGAGGGGCTTTTTTGGAAAAATGGAAATACCATAGAGGGGCATGTATGTACATACATATAGACACTTATATATATATATATATATATATATATATATATATTCAAGGAGGATTGATTAATCTATATGCATTCACGATTATGATATCTTTTACCTTGTGATATGGATATTATTGTTATTATTTTTAATCAATAAATTATCAATATATTTTTTTTGTTCAAAATCAAAGAGTACAAAATATTTGAGAATTAAAGATCTTTTAACTCAACATATATTGGTTTTCTCTAAGGGGACAAATGTTTTGCCCATGATTTTGTATGTCCTATCGTGTCTTATGCACAAAGGCTGGGTGCATAGAGTTAACTGTAAAAATAGTTTTCAAATGAAAAATTAGGTACCCATAAAAATGGGGTGTATAGGGTTAAAATGGTTAAAAAGTGTTCAAATGAACATTTTCTCTTCATTTAAAAGAGACACCAAAATCAAAAAACAATCGTGTGTCATCCTGTGGTAGAGGACATGGTAGAACATACAAAATTCTAGACAGAACATTTGCTCCCAGACTAGGGCTTTTCAAAAGTTTGGGGAGACCATGTGGCAGCAGCAAGCCCAAGTGGCCTTACCAAATAAATAAATAAGGCTTGAAATATCTCTGATTCTCTCTTTTAAGTTTTTTTTTTCTTTTTTAATGTAAAAATAGAGCCTTGATAAGGCCTAGTATTTTTTTTTTGTATTTCTTAGAGTTTAAATCTCATTCCTTTAGCAAACTTGCCCAATGACATAAATTTGATGTTTTATGTCTGTCTTATTTTCTTCATGTTTTAATATGTTGTTTGTAATAGGTTTTAGCCCAAATCTTACCACATATAGTATCAATGACATACAAGAGAATACAATGATGTTTTCACCCTCTCCACACAACTCAACCATAAGAACTCTTGAGGAAATGACCCCAACAACCCTAAATCCAAAGAGTAATTCCAAACACATAAAAACCATAACTATTCATACATCATCCTTTTATATATTTTTTCCTAAAAAACATACAAGGCTAGGTAACCCAAATCCTAGAGAAACTAAGGATTCACACAGATAAAAATAGAGGATTGATAAAGGCTATGTAATTTTTTTGTATTTCTGACTCAGTGGATCTCAATCTTTCATCTCATGGACATATATAAACTTGCCAGACCACATATATGTGGTGTTCTGTATGTATGCTTGTATTCTTTTTATTTTACTATACTGGTTATGATTGATTTGAACACAAATCTCAACCGAGTAGATGAATGTGTTAAAGAAAAGTTCCTTATAAAATTGTTTAGTAATGAAATCTCATGTGAATCATATACAACTAAGATATTTGTAGCTAAGAACCTTTTTTTTTTTTGTAGTATTGTAACTAAGAACTTAATCTCAAGATTATTAACATTGTCTTTATATATTTTGGGATTGTGAGACTCTAAAAATGTTATAGAATTCATACCAGGCCGTTGACACTGGTGTTAGAGCCTAAACAATTTGATCTAATTAGATTTGCCTATGGATCCTATATATATATATATATATATATATATATAATAAAAATAAAAAAAATAAAACATACTTGTATATAGATCAAATGTAAAATGAACTGTTGAAATGGCTAGTTGTGTTGCCTCAATGGTAAACCTAGCTGGTTCAACTGTTGATCCGGGCCTAATACATTAAACTAGCTATTACCTAAGCTTATTTTTGAGGTTAGTGGCGGCGTTAGTTTGGATCGCTTAACAAGACTGCACCATTGACCGGTTAACCTCCAATCCAGTTAACAATGCTTTTTTATCTTACACTCGTAAGAAATTAAAAGTAACTTGCCAGAAAGTGAAATAAACAAACTTAGAAAAGTTGTAGAAGAAGTGTCATCTAAATAATTTTAAGAGAAAAATCGTTTTTTATTGATTGATTGTGTTTACGATGCTTCTCTCAAAAAGTTTAAATAGTTTAAAACAAAAATAAAGATAGAAACCAATCTTACTTAATCTAGGCCTAATCTTATCATATCAAATCAAATCTTCTTTATTTCATTATTTCCATAATACCTTTAATCTTTATTTTCTAATGCTCCCACTCAAACATACAAATATTGTTAGCAAAAATATTTTGTGTTTGACTTATAAATGCATGTTCCTTCGTGATGCCACAATGATTTTACTCATAGGTTGATGGAGTTGTCACCGGCAAACTTGACAATGTGTTGATGATTTATGTATCTTTTTCTACTTTAACAGACTTGATTGATTTTCTAATTTAAATTTCATTAACCCTTTTAGGGAATGCCTTGCATTTGAACACACTTTCTCTCTTCTTCCCTCTTTCTCTACTTACCAGACTTTTGAGATTTCTACTCTCTTTGGAAGTGGACTTATGTAAAGATGGGAAGCTTCATCTCATGCATCTCTTTCAGCAATTTATCGAGGATCTTTTCTATTGATCATGAGGATCTAATGATGGGCATCAAGTATTTTCCTGGATTTGATGCAATATTAAAGATTGAACATGACCCTCATCAACACCAGAGGATCATAATCAACGTTGGGAAAAAGGGCATATTAAACTTTACAAATCACATTGTTATATTTACAAATTATGTGCCAAGGGAAATATACGTTGCGTTTGGCCCATTAGGTACTTCTTTTTCATGTATCGTCCTTAGGCCCCTTTTTTTGAATTATGCACTTCTTTTTGGAAGCTGTTCACCCTGTAAACACCGCATGTCAAAGACAATGAAAAAAAATCAAAGGACCCATTCAAAAAACCTAGACAAATCACATAAATTTGATGATACCCAAAATTGGAACACTAAGAATAGAGAGAACTGTTTGGAAAAAAAACAAGGGTTTGTTTATTGGAGTTATGGAGATGATTTTGGTAATGAGTTTTGGTCCTGTTTCTAGTTGTTCTAGGTAACTATTTTTTGAATCTAAATTTCTAAAATAACAAAGTCCATCAAACTCATTTATCTACTAATCTCTTTCGTCTAAGAAGAAGAAAAAAGGAAAAAAATGGAGAGAGGGGATGATGCGAACATCATGACTGAGATGATCATTAGTCCATGCACATGACTATTTTAGTACTTCTTTTATTTTCTTTATGTTAATTATTTCTCATGTAAAGGGGATACAGATTTTTGAGGGTGTTTTAGTTTGTAGGAGTTATTTGGGGGTATTTTGGTTATTATTTGTAGTGTAGAATTATTTTGGGTATGATATTGTACTAGGGGTTTATTTTAGTCTTTGCATATTTTAGGGTGTAATAAGCCTGGCGGTGGGGGTTATAAAAACACCCCACATGACCAACACTTCTTATAATGAATGATATGAAAATGGAGCTCACACGTTTTGACTACTTATCTCTTATTCTTCTTCCTCTTTTGGTTGCAAGTGGAGTACAGTAAAACCTTAGAATGGGTTTAGGGAAAACCCTAATTTAACGGTGGTAGTGGAGGCTACTCTCTCCCCCTGGGTTAAAGGCATTCTATCTTTCTTATTTTACTTTATCTACAGGAATAAATTGCTGAACTTTAAAGTTCTTACACAAGAATCAATCCTAGAGCATCCATCTTGGGTTTTAAATCAAATCAAATAATTTATAGGGTTCCTAACACTTGGACGATCAGATTGGAGGAGGATCCTGGCCTTCAGCTATAATTTTTTTGTTATAAAAGTTAGGTTTACTAGCATCATGCGTGAAAGTCTATTCCCAAGCATCTGCACGAGAATGGTTGCTGCTCCTTAATCTTTGAGAATCACTCAAAGATCTTCTGTGAGAATACTCAAGAGACTTGGATGATCCTACAAGTTGAATCCCCTTACTCCTTCCATGGCTTACTGGTGGGCCCCATCCAATTTTATTAGAACCAGGCATTAAAATAAGCCTGTGAAGGTATCGTGCGAGACTTGGTCCTATCCCCTCACTTTTAGGGATCTGATTGGGAGCTTTCTACAGGGTCCTAGCAACCCTTCAACAATTCTTAAGGGGTTGGTTTTATCCCCAAAGACTCAGGGTACATTAAGTTCTATGTGCTGGAAGGCTATACATGTGTGAGTCTGCCTAGAAAATCCCTTGTATGAGATCTTCCATGGAGCTTTCATTCTGGGAATCAAACTAAGGGCTTTTGGGGTTCTCTTCTAGACCCTTGGGTGACTCCTCTGGTACCAGTCCATAGCCAAAAACCTTTGAATATTATGAGCTACAAAACCTTGACTTCTCAGCTGACGGTACTCTGTTTTGGGCAATAGTGGACTTTGATCTCTCTGGAATAAACTATAGTTTCTCACATGGTCCTTTTCCTTTGGACAATACATGCTGAAGATTTATTTTAGAAGGGGCTTTGTGCATACAACAGGTACTAACTCCTTTTTATTGAATTCCTTGTTGAATCTTAAAGTGGTACTATTGGGGTGTGGTGGTATGGGTTTAGTGGCTGATAAATTAATCTTTGAGTATACCTATTCTGTTTTCAGCCCATAGCTTAAGTCCTATCCATTCCCCACCTTTCTTTTAAGTCATTCTCTCAATACACCTTACTTTTATTTGTTAGTTTCCACTTTAATTTCAAGTTTTAATCATTTCTAGTATCTTTTGGCATCCCCTAAAATTCTAACAGCAACATGACAACTTTATACTTCCTAAGTTAGTTGAAATTCCTCTCATATTATTTAGATTTAATTTTGTTTACTCCTTTGTTAACTCCCATCATGCTTAATGAATTTAATTTAAAGAATCACTTGAATGAGTAGGTGGAATTACGAGTAGGAATCTCGTTTATTTTTATTTTTTTATTTGTAGCAATTTTATTCTTGTCTCCTTGTGCATACACCCACTAACCTACATGCATGTTGAATCAGGGGAGAGATTAGCATAAGGGAAAACAAAAAAAAAGAGAGAAGAAGAAAGGTTTGAGGATATACCTGTCACCTTTTGCGAGAAGAAGACTGTCAGGTTCATAGGCTTATTTAATTCTTTTCATCTCCTCTGAGCACAAGAATCAGGAACGAAAATACCCCGAATCTACTTTTTGTAGCTTCTACAATGTAACTCCTAAACCGATATTGGGAGTGCAATCCGTGGAGAAAATCTGAAGTTACCAAACGAATTTTTTGACAAAATCACTCTTCGGAAGCTAAGAATCAAAGAATCACTCTTTTGGAGTGTTACCAACCGTGGCCTAATTGGCTTGTGCGGTCTACCTTTCTATCTTATTTCTTAATGCTGAAAGGGGAGGTCTCATGTTAGCTAAAATACTGGAAGAATATCAATTACTCTCATATAGAGAATTATATTGATACATGTTGTACTGTAATCATTTGAAGGATCCTAATGGTTTACAAAAGGCCTATGGTTGTGGTACTCAGTAAAAGGTGAAGCTAACCCACATTTTATCCCTAAATTCTTGAATACTAATACAAAAGGTAGGTGAAAGTCCTTATGAACTTAAGGGTATATGTTTCTTTCTTTCTTTCTTTTTAATCTTTGACATATTTTCATTAAATAATTTACGATAGATCAAATTTAGCAAATAAATCAACAATGAATCATCCTTCTGGTGGTGAAGGAAGTTAGAGGGGGTAACAATTAAGCATTGTTGGTAATTTCCCCTTGTAAGCTATTCCTTAATATAGTCAAATATGAATGGCTGAAGCATTTCAATTTCAAAGTCATCACCAATGTTGGCACATAGGAAACACCTTGATACACATATGGTGGGAATTGGGCCTCACACCTATGTTTATCAAATGAATAAACATTAACAATGCTATAAAGAAATTGAGTACACTGAATAGAACAAATTAATGTGGTTTGGCCAAGCTACCTACATCCACATGTTGAGAGAGATCCAAGTTCTACAAAATAAAGAACACAAAGGAATTTTAATGTCATTCATCGACCCTCTATTCTCTTCAAACCTTAGAAGAGTGCCTAGAGAAGTACTCAATATCTTTTTCTTATAATCCTTTACATCCTTTCTCACAAAACCCTTTCAAAGGTAACTTCTCTTCAACTCCCCATATGTTGTTATCTTCACATAAAAGAACCTAAATAAATTATTGAAAACTTACTTATTATTCTTCTCCAAAAACCCTACTCCTTCACATACAAGGTATTGGAAAAATAAAGATATGATTAAGATTTGGTTAGATTGGATTGATGAATTAGAATTATATTAAAGTTGATTTAATAATATTATATTAGATTTAACTTCTCCCTCTATCATTGTAATTATTTATTTAAACTTCTTGATAAAGACATTGTGATTAATGGTGAGAATTGTTAATAAATATTTAATTTTCTTCATGTGGTGAAAACAAGTTGGTTAGATCTTGTTGAAGATGGAGTTTGATTAGCAACTAGGAGTAGTATTGATTGAAGAGTACTGTTTGTGCGGCCTCGAAATACAAGGCGTCCCCGGTGCATAGGTTGAACTCCACATTGAGCTCATCAGGGGTACAGGGGGCGATACGCCCCTGCTGGGGTGCCCCTGATCCAAAAGGTTTTAGGTGGTAATCCCGAGGTTTTACTTCTATGTTGCTTGAATAAGAGGATTAAGACCCTAGTTTCAAGTAAGTTTTTTGAGAGAGCAAAAGGCAGCCTCTGTAGAGCAATTTGCTCATCTTTTCTTTTGAACATAATAGAATCAGTGTGAATCCGTGGTGGACGTAGATAATTTTGCTGAACCATGTAAATCGCTGTATCTTTTGTGTGATAGCAAGGTTTTAGAAGATCGATGTCAGGTTGTTAAGTCGGTAAAGTTTGTGGGTATCATACCACTAACCTTGGGTTTAAAACCCGTCTTCACCTACTTACCTATATATAAAAAAATAAAAAATAAAGATAGCAAGGTTTTTTTTTTTTTTTTTTAACAACTGACTTGATCATCTTCTTTACATTGCCATTCTTTGGTAGACAACTTTCCTTAGCACCATCTAAGGCCAATATTTCATTCAATTCCCTTTGGCTTTTAATTTAATTTTATATTTATCATGCTCATAATTTTCAATATTTCTTGTATCAACACACAAGGATTGAACTTGTTGAATCATTGTTGTAATAAGTGTTGTAATTCATCACACCAAAACCATGAGCCTTCACTTTCACTACTACCCTTCAGCAATGTTTCATCTACATCTAGTTATTGTAAAATCCACTATTGTTGTCGTCTTCATGAGGGCCACACTAATCTTGCAAGAGTTCTCATCAGGACCAATACCACTTTTTAATGGTTTGGTATTGTTTACATATTGCTGCTAAGTCCTATTGAGGTCCATTTCACGACCCATACAGATTTTTTTACCGGTCCAAGAGGTCTAATGCATAAGGTCCATAGCCCTTTATTTGTCGGCTCAAGTGACCACTTATCCCTACGAGCCTGAAATCCTCTACGCCACCCCCCTTGTGCATCACGAATTCATTATTGCAGAACAGCATTTAAGTACAATAGTTTGCAAACGTATCCACAGCAACATTAGGCATCAGTACAAATTGTGACGTGGATCTAGCAGTCATCTATCAGGTTAATAGATGAAGTTTTTTCTTCAAAATCCTCATGCGTTTGTGGGTAAGAATTAGGTAACTAAAGATATGAATAGGATTTTGTTAGATTGGATTTAAAATTAGTAGTTTCTACCTCTATCATTTATTTATTTAAACCCCCTAATAGAGGAATTATTATTAACAGCAATAATTATCAATAAATATTAACTTCTTTAATTTTTTCACTAACAAGAATCACTTTTAGATAGAAATTTATTATTAAGAAGTTATCTCATCCATCAGATTGCTCACCAATCCAGTAGATAGGAAGCATGGCACAATTACACCAAGCAAGTCTTTTGCATAACATTAATTGAGGCTGCAAATAGGCTGGGCTGGCCTGAAGCCTGCATCGTTCTGCCTGAAATTTGGGTGGGATGGGCCAGCTTAACTTTAGGCTGGGCCAAATTAACACATAATTTCTCGCCGGAAGGATGGGTCAATCTTAGTTAGACGAGCTCATGCATCTCGATTACATGTTCAAGCTGGGACCAGATGAATTGAGTTCTTTTTACTCAGTCAGATCTTATTTTGATCCATGTTGGCTTAAATAAGTTTTGGTTGCACTTGGGAAGTTTTCCAACCATATTCTTCTAAGTAAGTACCAATATACTTGGACCTAGTCCTGCTGGTTTAGTCGGCCTAGCCCGACATTAGGGCCAGCTGGGCCAGGCCTAGATATCCAACACACTGGGATGTGTCAAGAAGTTACGCCGACGGTCATGTTAATTTGGGCTTGGAGTTTCCATCCTGACCTGGTCCTAAGATACTAAACAGATACTTCAAGAAGTTGGTCCGGCTGAGCCGGGCTGGGCCATGGAACTAAGAAATCTGTACATAGGACCAAATCAGGTAAAGTAACCAGAAAGCCCTGTCTGGGTTCCCATAGTAGTTCCAATGGACTGCAGTCAATTGGCCCAAGACACTCCCAGCCCATGGCCACTCCTGTTCATTTTTACGTAGAAAAATTTCCAATCAATTCAAGTAAAGTCTTACAAAAATATATCCAAACTATTTGGGATCTGTTACATGACAAAAAAACAAGCCCATAAACTTCATAAATCTTTGTTAGACATCAAAGATGCAACTGGGTAGCCACAAATTACACCAAAATCCTCCCCAAAAAAAAAAAAAAAGAAAAAAAAAAGAAAAAGAAAAAGAAAAAAATACAATCATCACTATCTTGTCAACAAACCTCCATTATAGCCTAGTCGGAGTTTCAACTATAGTATCCAAAGCAGGCCTCCACGATCCCTGTCTGGAGTATCTCTCCGTCGGCTCCGGCTTACTCTCTGGCGACTCCAATGTTTTAACTTCTGAGGGGAATATGCAAAAGTCACCTAAGACAGGAAATATTCTTCCAATGTGGTTAGAGCTTCCACGCTTCATTGCACTGGAAGCCTTGTATGAGAGAGATGTCATCTCCTCATTTGTGAGCACCGAGTAGAGCATCTCCATGGGGAGAATATAGTATAGTTGACGTCGTTCGAGTTCTTCATCGGCCGCTACGCCCGGAATCCGGTGACCCACCTTGAGATTGCCGGCGTTGCACACGAATTGCCTGTGATTCTCTACCATGAGTTCACCTGCTTTGATTGGTCTTGTGTACACCTCCACTCTTCCATCACTGAGCAAGACCTTCACTACTTTACCTGAGATAAGTGGAGGAGCACATGATATGCTGTTTCCCATTAGAAAGAGAAAGAGAATAGTGAAATGGGTAATTGTCTTGAGTTGAATTTATGCATGTATGTAAGAGAGAGAGAGAGAGAGAGAGAGAGAGAGAGAGAGAGCGAGGTCTTTCTTAATGTAAGTTGTGGGGCTATTTTTAATAAGGAGAGCACATGGGGAGGGATGGAGAAAGGGTTAGGCAATGTAGTAGAGCTCACTAAAGGACACAACCAACCATATGATAGGACATGTTAACAAGGGATTTCCACACGAAATTATTCAGTCTTCATGGGTCACCTAATACTAATATAGGTTTCTACAGGATCTTCTCCATTTCAAATGGAGAGAAGTCCTACCAATTAATCTCAATAAGCATGTGACAGGAGGGTGTTTTAGTAAATACACGGAAGGGTGAGTACCCCACTACACTTACCATAATGCCCTTGTCAGATGAGGTGTCGCATGCTGGTGTGGGACTGGCAGGACCTCCCTCCATTTGAAATAGTTATAAGAATAAAGAAAGAAGTAGGGTACAGGGAAATGTGCCCCCACATACTACTACTGTCCAAGTATATGAGAAGAATTTTTCTGTAGGTAGCATTTTCCTGTCATATCTTCACTAGGTATGGGGTCACATTCAAAAGCTAGCTTGCAAGATATTCCATAGTTTAAACTACAGTCCAACTTGTAGTAATATATGAATTGTAACAGAGAGTATATAATAATGGTCCTATGTGCAGCCTATACTTAGAAAAATAAGTGTATGAACCACCCCAGCAAAATCTGTTCACAAGTGAACAGTTCGATGGACTCTTGGATGGTCAAACAAATTGTGGGCGTCGATCGAACAAGAGATCCGAATTTGTGTCGATGATCAGACGATAGGAATCAGAATGTGATCCTTGAAGCATGGCTCAACGAGGAGGGGACCCATTTATCAGATGATCCAAATCATGAGATTCATATGCTCCATTGGATTAGAGAGAATATAGATGCTGTGTTACAATCCGGTTCACCATATTATTACACGTGAATAACATATCTGATAACTGGTGGTTAATCAAGAGACCTTGGTATCACTTGTTTATGAAGAATCTTAGTTAGCCTAATTCAATTATTAAAATCTCAAGATTGTTATAAATTAAGTTTTGGGGAGTTGAGGGTTGGTTTGAGTATGATAATATGTTAGTTTTTAATGAAAAAAAAAAAAAGAGAAGACATTAAATGTTGTGTTAGGACAGAAATTGCAGGAAAGAAGCACAAACGGTTGTTGGTAACAAACGTGTTGAACGTACTCTTTGCAAGCATCAAAAGCCATTCATTTAGTGTTTTGAAAACTTTGAATGGCACAGTAGCTACCCACCAGAAGCCCCACTTTTGAGGGCTTTTTTTTATAAATTTTTGGCTCCAGCAATTTGGGGCTATGCTACAATAAGGTTAATGTACAGCTACAAACATGAACGATCCGATCCGTCGATCCAGTTGAACGATGACACATCATTCATAATCACTGTTGTTACGTTCAATTATACAGAATTATGATACACGTTTACTATACCAAATCATTAGGCCAAAGGTGTAGTTGTGATTAGTTTCAAACCTGGACGGGCTCGGCCAGTCGGACTAGGTAAAATGGGACCAGGTTACCCTTGGTGTCATGATAAGCTTGGGAGCCGGTTATGGATAAAAACTGGGTAAAACATCCACCTCTTGCACTTTCCATAGTACCCTTTAACCAAAACCTCCCCCACACCTCATCCAAAACTGTAAACTCCCTCCCATACCACTCTTTTTTCTAAGCCCCCTCGTCTCCTCACCCAACCATAAACTCTCACACCTCTCATTTTCCTTCTCCCTCACTCCCTTCTTTCAAATTTGAAACCCACTTCTCTCCTCCTCTCTCCCTACATTCGTACAAGAGTGAGATGACCCGTGGATGACAAAGAGATGGCGGGAGAGTATGGCCAACAGCGGCTGAAAGAGCAATGCCATAAGAGAGGACGGTTTTCTAGCAGAGGTCGTGCTCGTCATGGCTAGTCCAAACAGGACAGTCCAGTTCAGCTGGTCTGCTAAATAGGGAAATTTTCTTTTTGTAAACAATATAATTTTAAAAAATATAATTTAAACACTATAAAAATTTATTTTTTTATAAAATTAAAATTTTTTATTAAAAAATATTTTGAAAATACTTAATTAATTTTATTTAATCTATTTGATTAAAATACTTTAAAAATTAAGTAAATACTATAAAATTAGGTAAATACTTTAAAAATAATTTAAATACTATTAAAATAATTAAATAATTTAAAAATATATAATTTTGTAAAATATATATTTTTAAAAAATACTTAATTAATTTTAGTTTAATCTGTTTGAGTATTCATTGTGTAAAAATTTAATTTAATATTTAGAAAACTTATTTTATTTGTAAAATATTTCATTATTATGCACGTCTAACACAATATGACATATGATAGACTTTGTATTTATTGCATCTGCCTGCCAGGGTCACGTTATGGAGAGGGTTTGTTTGGCTAGAGACTCCTATGCGGCATTGACCAATGACTCGTATGCAGAGCTTATTGCTGATGAGTATGTTAGAGAGGTATCAGAGCTTGCTGTTGAAGCGCCTAAGGATGTTGGAGAGGCGCCTGAGGATGCTTGAGTCCTCGGAGTGCCTATAGACCCAACGCTCCTCACTAGCTATGCCACACACGTTGTTGCATCTATATGGCAGCAAAATGATTAATTTTTAAGATTTAATTTTTTTTACTTATTATTACTAGGTGTACTAATAGTATTTGTTTCAATTGCAGGAGCGCCGCTTGCTGTAGTGTATCAGCTACGGGTTAAAAGTAGCGGAGTGAGCGTTCGAGCATCCAGATTTAGATATTGGGATATGACGGGGCTATATTGAGCACTATGGGTTATTCCCACTAGTTCACAATTTCTATCAGGCAGTGAACCGTGTTGTTATATCTACATTTGTCGAGAGATGGTACCCCGAGACGTACACTTTTCATATATTGTTTGGAGAGATGACTATCATGCTCGATGATGTGAGCATGCTACTTTCTATTCCCGTGGTTGAGAACACTATCTCCTATGTCCTATTGGTGCAAGAGGCACATACATTGGTATCCCATGCACTTGGAGTGATAGAGGCAGAGGCCAAAGAGGAACTTGAATCTGCACGTGGCCAGTTAGTCAAGATGGAGTGGCTATGGAGCAGGTTTCAGGGGATGGTGGGTGGCGATCATGGTGATGAGATGATTATATGCTACGTTAGGGCATATTTTCTTTATTTGATCAGGTGCACGCTGTTTGCAGACAAAACATCGACTGGGGTGCTGGTCTATTATCTACAGTGCCTAGAGGATCTTGATAGGGTTTGGACCTACGCGTGGAGAGTCGCTGCTCTAGCATTTTTATATCGGTAGTTAGGGGTTGCTAGTAGGTCGTAGGCACGGTAGATCGCTAACTACCTTACGTTGATGGAGGAGTGGATATACGAGCACTTTTCCCTCATTGTTTTGCATCAGAACATACATTATTAGCCCAATCAGCCACACATCCACCATTATTCACCACGTAGGGAGACAGATTGTTTTACGGACAATGGGATGACACTCCAAGAGTCCATTAATGCATGGGCCCCCATCAAGTATTGTGTTTATTTTTATATAATATAGTATAGTTCAGTATTATCATCATTTTTTTGTAATTATCTTTTATATGTCTGACGTATATTTCAACTTGTGCAGGTCATATGGACACCGTACGATGATTGCAAGCAGCATCACCCACTGCCTGAGGTTGCATACTACCATAACATGCTTAAATGCCTTAACGTCATGGAGCCCTACCATTCGATGCAGGTCTTGAGACAGTTTAGGCTGCGGCAGATCATTCCATCTGCCCTACTGGCCTCGAGACAACTAGTACTTAGAGCCTCTGCATTGTCCTATTGACCCACTTATGTTTTTTTATGATGAGGTGTGGGTGGTGTGATAGAGCCATGTACTCTTAGATGAGCATCCGTCCGTACTACCACCTTATCCAGGCGATTGTGTGCCCAACTACATAGACTAGTATGCACACGTATCACATTAATATGTATAACATCAAACCGACAGATCGTAGGGAGCACTACAGTCACAGTTAGACTTAGCAGACCAAGTATATCATTTCAACACTCGTATTTCTCATTTTAGTTAGTTTTTGTTATTGCAACATATATTTATCTATACTTATTTCAGCATACTGAGCAGGCCAAGGCTTTACTGAGATCGGTTGTGCATGGTTCGACATGCGTGTATGATCATTTGTTGTCTATGGTTACACAGGTATGGGATATCCTAAACTGTCATGCTAGTCAGTCCGTTGAGGCGACAACATCTACACTTTCATATAGACAGTAAAAGATGCGGACCACAAAGACAATGACCACAGAGACAGAGACAATTTTTTTCTTTTATATTTGACTAGTTGTATATGTACTTTATAGGGGATGATACCCCTAATACATTGTATTATTTTGTTCAAGGATGACCTTATTTATATAAATCACAGTTTTGTTTTTTTGCATTCCTTCTTTACTTGTTATTATGATTACATTTTTATATTTTAAAATTACACACTAAAATATTATAATTGCTCAATAAAAATAAAATAAAATGACTTTGTGTAGGGATGAGACTCCTAAAAAATAAACGATTGCAACTATAGGGTATATGTTATTTCCAAGTATATTAATAATACATGGTTGTGGGACTGTGTGTGAGTTGGTGATGGTGCATATGGAGTTTCAAAGTATAAAAACTAAAATAATATTAACATTAATTACCAAATGAATGTGTTGCTACAAAAGGGGACAATAATTATGGATTACATATACAAGTCGTCAATACAAAATTGCATAATCAATGCATTGTGCGGGATACATCTAAGCTATCTTCCAGCTCAGTCAGTCGTCAATCAAATCCACTGTCTCATGTGTCGCTACATCTCCACTAACCACACGTTGAAATTCTTCAATTCATGGTTTGTACGAATGTAGTGCCCATCCTGATGCATTATTGCTCTAGTATCTATGCCAATATGTCGTGATGGGTGGGATATGATGACCTGACAGAAGGAAGACCTACATGCATAACAAACAATGATGTTAAACATTGCTAAACATGATTGACTGTAATAACACATTGCATGTTAATGTTTGTCAGTATGAAGTGGTTGTTGTTCATGAAGCCAATAAACAAGTTCTTTTTGAGTGACAGCGGGTATAAGGTTGGATTGAAGTGGCAGGAATGTTAGACACTGTCATACACTCAAAAGGTATAGTACAACATGATAATTGGAGACTATCAGGTGGCCACATTCTAGCATGGTCATCCAATACTTGTATGATGCCCCTTTTATGAAGTACACAATAGAATGCCTAATCTCATTCACTGCTACAAACCCACAAAAAATCGGCTCATAATACTGTCTGTGACTATCCAGTTCCTGTAACAAGTCATTTTGGACTTGTGGCTAACTATCCTCTCCCATGCTCAACAAGGCAGCAATCGCCTAGAACCCACAATTTTCATCAGCTTGTACATCTACAATATGGTGACTGAATGGACGTATGTCATCTGAAAAGTGTTTGATGTAAGTATCATAGGATAAGAACCAAAATGACGACTAACGAACGACCCGTGACAGAAGGGATAATGCATTAGCAACAACGGTATGACAAATTAACTCCACTTACATAATAACAAACCTACTAATTACCTTCTCCTTCGCTCTCTTTTGTCGGGTTGGTCTCATCGACGGTAGAGGGTTGCATTTATTGGACCTGTGATAGACGAAGAGTAGCTATCTTGCACCAATGATACTCTCTCAAATGTGAATGACTCATGTTGGATAGATTTATCTATCTTTCCAGGTGGCCTACCTCTCATTGTTGATTTGATCTCTAGTTCCTCTACATGTGTATTCTTCGGATTTATCAACACCCTCAATTTCCTAAGCAACTGCGTCTTGCCTGACTTACCAGCTTGTGCATAGGTCTGCTTTAACATATCAAATTCCTTAATAGGAATATCATCATCGTTTGTATAGTTCTAATTCGAGGTGGGTTGCATGTCAAGTTTATGCCAATAGGATGTAAAGAATAAAGTGGGATCGGACGCCCCTGCCTACTATAGTCAGCAATTTTGTGGGTGTATGAAAGACAGTGGGTGCATTTAAGCTGACATCTACATGCAACGAAGTCAATCCCAATAAAACCAGCTGGCTCTGTATTATCAAGTATCTTCTCAAGTATAGTGATGAAGACGTTCCCACGAAGCTCCCTAAACATGGACGGCCTTAAACTGTGTTAGACGACCATCTTTGATTTCTCGAATGATGCCTTAATTGTTGTATGTTGTAACAGGAGCATGTTGTGTACGTTCAACCAATAAGACTCAAGATTTCCCTAACTAGATCCCAACTGCTTCTTTAACTTGGCATGGACACTCTCAACCCTGTAAACAGTATAAGGAAGAACTAGTTAAGTATCAACCAATGATGAACAGTTGTAAGTAGAATAAAAAATAAAATACAACCATGCCTATTTGTCGTTGTGGCCCCCAAATGCATAACTTAGTCCATTCAAACTACAACAAACCTATCCCTATAGGTATCTAGTCAACTACTCCTCACATAGTGAAGTGTGTCTGGATATACACTAAACTGCTTCTCTAATAGTGCTATGTGATGATGGTAATCCTCTTCTATTGGTGACACTATCACTAGATTTCAGTAGGTTATGAACAAATCCCACATCTCCTTTGTCAAAAATAACTTCTTATACTTTGCAAACATATTCTTATTGATGTGCGACCTACACAACAGATGTGTGACAGTGGAAAACACTTCTGAAATAACATTCATTAGGGCTAAATCCCTATCTATCACAATGACATGGGGCAAAACACTATCTTTTATAGTACCACGCAAGAGATTCGTGGCCTAATTGAAGTTGTCCTCCCTCTCATGTTGTATAAATACAAACACCACAGAGAAAGTCATGCCAGTAGATGTTAGCCTAATGATTTCTAGGAGGGGTATACGATATCTATTCATTTTATACTTGTAATCCATGAACAACACATATGGGAATGCATGTAATAAATCCAAATTGTTTGGATGTGCCCAAAATAAGTTGGTGACATCCTCACTATCCTCACTAGTACTGTGCCACTCGATGTACTAATGCTCAACTAATAGTGCCAATAATTGCTGCATCTAGGATCTCCTACCATTTTCTTTCAATTTATATTTATGCCATGCGTTGTAGACTGCTTTCATTGTAGTTGTATAGAGGGGATCTTTTTTTCTCATAGTGACCAAAATGTCTTTTGGTCGCACGTTACTCTTGCACATGTCATTTAATAACGAGTACTCCTCTTTGGATAATCTACTAACATATGAGTGACCCTCTAGATGATCTACAACCGGGTGGTTATGCACACTACATACAACTTCCAACATCCAGTCATCATCACTAGGCAACTTCTTGCCCTTCAATCGGAATGAATATTCACATTTTTTTGTACCTGTCCCCCTAACATTCGCACATACACAAATGTTTTTAGACCTCTTATCTTCTTTATACCGCCCACTTCTTTTACATTTGAGGGTCAAACTTACGTTTCTTATAGCACCACTTGAATCTGAGTTCAAAATGACAATCATAAATCCATTCTTCTTTACAACATCTGTTGCCTACTTAATTAAAATTGTTTGACTAGTGAATATCTACAAAAGAGAGAAAGAACACAACGGTCAATTGATCAAATAACATTAGCGTATACTACAGATTGATTTTTAGCGTATTCTAAGGACTGATTTTTACCTCGTATGTGATGAACTCATAACTGTAATCTACAACCATTTTATCGAAAGTCTAGCTACATTAGGTGGGCTGCACAAGATTTAATATTTAGCGTGTAAAGTATTTATTAATAGACAAAAAAATTTATTTTTTAAATTAAATTTATTTTTTTATAATTTTCAATGTTGTTTGGAAACATTGTGCTGCTCAGCCTAGTGTTTCCAAATAGGGCGTGAAAACTCAATAAAATAAAATAAAATAAAACATTCATGGGGGCCTCCTTCTCACTTCGGTTTACTTCCATTGTACTCCATTGCTTCAGTCCTCTCTTATAAACGCTAAGACATTGAAAATAAGGTGTTAGGAGGAAGGATTTAAGAATAATACCTAGACGAAATGGAGGTGTGTTGGGAGAGAAAGAGGTGGAGCAGTGTAATGCTGGTTTTGGAGGGAGAGAGTGAGGTAGACTTAGAAATTGGATTGCATTTGTTTTTTGTTTTTATGTTTCAAAATGTTAAAATAGACTTTTTACATTGGAGTATTTTGAGAAAGCAAAAAATGAAGTTTTAAGTGAGGTGGACTTAGAAAAAAGTGTGGTGACAATAGAAGCTCCCTTTCTATATTCATATTCATTTACTTAATCAATATTTGCAGATATTTAAAAAGAAGATCTATATTCACATTTATTTACTTAAACAAATATTAGATACAAATCCGGATACATCTGATTACACTTTTAATAAATTAAAGTTTCGAGTGTTATACAAATATTTTGGGGCTAAAAACATCGGATGGGAGAGATGGGACCATTAGTAACAACAATAAGGTCAAATACTATAATACCTTAGAGAAGATTGCAAAGATTGTAATTATAAAAATGGAAGATGATAAGTGGAGTTCAACAAAGGAAGGAGAGCTAGCCACTAGGAGGGTCAACAAGCCAAGCTGAACCGAGCTTTGCCCAGCTCAACTTGGGCTCGTCACACAGGAAGCAGGCTTAGGCTCAACTCGACTCATTGATACAACTAATGACATGTGATGAGTAGGAGTCGAATGCTTTAAAAACTCAAACACAGTTAAACAAGTAGGTGCTAAAAAATAGCACCAAATTTAAAAATACATCATGTGGCTGTATGTCAGACTATTTGTCACCCTCATTTTGGGCAAAAGAGAGTATATCATGTTTCTGTGGAGTATAAACACATTGGTAAAAGAAAATTTTGACAGTAATTTTATAAGTATTTTATTTCACAAAGTAATAAGTGACATGTGACGTCATGACACTTGATTACATTACTCAACCAAATATCAATATTATGTTGGGAAAGGATTTTCTGTCCAGGATTTGGTGTCTAAGATGGTGTCCTGGACACCAGGGGCTGTCATATGGTATAGAACAGCCTTTCCTTATTATGTTTACATTTAATTTTAGTGAAAGGATGTTCTGTTCAGGATTTGGTGTCTAGGATGGTGTCCAGGACACCAGGGCCCATCATATGGAATAAAATGCATATTCCTTATTAAAAAATGCATCACCCACCCATTTTATTCCACACGACGTCCCCTGATGCGACAGAACATCCTTTTCCTTTTTGTTTGAATATTTAACGTACAACTCAACTCAGCTCACTTAACAACATGACCTTAATTGGAAGCTCATGGTTGGCTTGTGACGAGCTGAGCCAAGCTAGTTTGGCTCATTGATGACCTTAGAGGTTTCAACTAATGGTTTTTTTTTGTTTGTTTTGTTTTGGTAAATGGTTTCAACTAATGGTTTAGTATTAATGTATAGATATATTATTCTATGTATCCGGTTCCATTCTTATAATGTATATCATCTTATCTATAACATTAATTTAGAATAATCATGTTCCATTCTTATATGTTTGGTTTGTTTATGAATAAATATTTGTTAAACAAAGCGGATATTTAAACAAATCGGCCATTGATGCATCCATTTTCGCCTTAAAACGGATTGAATATGAACAAACACTGATGCTTAGGTGGATATTTAACAGCACTAATGGTGAGATGGGTGTGTATATGCTCTCGTGGAAGATACGAATTCACCATAACAGAACTACTTATATTCAAGGTTTTGATAATTTGAGATGGGTTCACAATTTTGATAATTTGCGAAATTTCAATCCTTCAAAATGAAAAATTTAGTCAAAATTTTGCAAAAAACAAAACCAATTTTTTTTTAAAAAATAATAATAAAAATAAGGCAATAGTGTGTTATGCTTGAGCTGATCGTTTCTTATCTTAGATGAGGACACGCCTGACCGATGAGGAGGTGGAGCCAAATGGAAACCTACTACAAAAATTAAGAAAGAGTTCAATCGGTTTCCTTGAGGCGCTCCAAAGAGTGATGAGAAGACCGCCACCATTCGATCTGATTAGCTCAAGCCGCTTAAACATACTGCATGAACATCACCTGGGTGGGTTTGTCTTTGGTATATTTCTTTTCTTTTGTGATTTTTTGTTGATGCAGTACGCTCAAGTGATTGAGCTGATTATTGAGGTTGCCAGAATATGCCATAAAATTTCCCACTTGGAGAGTTTGGCAAAACCAAGATTTTGTTTCTTCTGTGGAATGTCATACTGTTAAAATGTCATATACATGATTACTGTTAAAATATACAACAATGAACAGCTATATATAACAAGTACTATTAGTTTAGTTACCAAAAATCCTTGCTCTCATATATGGGCCAATTTCATAAAATGCAGAGAACTGTTAAAAAGAAAGCCTTAACCCCCGCCCCTCCCCCCCCCAAAAAAAAAAAAAAAAAAAAAGAAGGCCTATTGGGAATGTCCATAATGTGGTCATTTGGATACACCCATGAATTACCTAATATCCAAGATCACATGGCTGGATCCAACGTGTCGGTCTTCGTTGAGATTTGCTCGAAAACAAATTAATCCCATTAGATTGCATTCCGATTCGTGGCCGAGGTGATTCTAAGGATTAATCTCAGTTTCACTTGCCTAAATGAAAATGATAAACTGATATGAACAAAATCACATTCCAACAAATTCACTACAACATTAGTATACAACACCAACAAATTGTTGCACATAAATATGATCTGATCATAAAGGTGGATCAGATAATATCGTCATTTTACTACCAGTGTATGGAAATCAAGACCTTTCTGACTAAATCAAGATCTTTACTCCCTATAGAAGTGCATATTGAAACACCATTAAGGATTGTTAGGAATCAAGATATGCTATCCAGGTTGGGGCTACCATATTCATAATAAACTCTGCTTGCTTCTTTTGCTAGGTGAACAATGGACTAGGATCGGCATGTCTTCCAAGATTGGCTTACCCATAAAGTTACATCCACTAAGAATAATCTTATAAAGTTCATGTAAAGAACCCAAGCACAGCGCGGATGAGTTACCAAGAAAAGAAAAGAAAAAAAATCTAAAAGAGGCTGAGCCCTTAAAAGCATCTATTTTTTTTTTCCCAGTTTCCGTTTAGTATAACCGTTTTCAATTATCTCTGATTAAAATTTTTCTATAGCTGTTTATTTTATTAAACATTTAAAATTGACTGTCAATATAAATAAAGAATTCATTTAAAATAACCTCTTAAAAAAAGATAAATATGCTTAAGTAGCTCACTTCAACCTTCCACACATTTGACTGAATCCGACTTACACACCAAACCTTTTTAACAATCACATACTAATTCGCCCCCTAAAAACATAGGTTAATTAGCTAGGCGACCATTTAAGCATGTACTGATATTATTTTATTTTTGATAAACAAGATGCTTTATTAAGAAACACCAACAGAACAAGGATACAACACTCTGCCTGGACACATGAGAAATGTACTGATCTGATTGAATGGAAAGTAATCTCACTCCTAAAGACAAGTCACATCTCTCTAATATAATTCAAGAACTATGGTTAGAATCTACAAATAGGAGTAGACGAGCATTCCTTACAACTGGCTTAAACTTACTGAAGGAATAGTTCATATCTTAAACCAAATAAAATTATAATTTTGGGCCTCCAAATGGTAGATTTAAACCCCTTTGGTTGTAAAGGTATAAGTGAAATTCCACCTCTCTCTCTCTCTCTCTCTCTCTCTCTCTCTCTCTCTTTCATATTACATGGTAATGAAATAAGTTTTGGGTGCCTATGATAATGCATAATTAATCATAAAGTACTATTGTTATGAAGGAAAGAGAATAACAAGAAAATCTGGTTCACCTGAATCTGATTTAATCCTGTAAGAATAGAGAATTCCTGAGTTTATGACGTGTAATTTGATGTCCATAGTGACAACAAGAAGAATAAATAATGCATCCCATCTGAATGCTGGCCAGGAAGCAAGGTCAAGTAGAGCCTTCAAATGCACATGCCCACCAATTGGACAGACAAAGTTTATACAAACTTTTGTATGTGATTATCACTGAGTAGATAAGATCATGACTACAATGACGTCTACTGTTCTACATAGTCACTGATTAGAAGACCTTCAATGGTCATATCCCCAAGATTTACGTAAAATATACAATAACACATATTTGTCAATGTAGATGATATACCAAGTGCAAACAGTTGACTGAGTGTAAACAACATTAACACTAGGTAGGAGGTTTACAAACCCTTATGTGATAAGAGGCAACTAGGTTATACTTTCAGCACTTATTTCTCAACTTTTCTCATCTGTCTGAAAGCTTGTTTTCAATGTATACAGTCCACTTGTCTATTGGCTAAATATGTGCTTAACAGACGGGGCAACCAAGTCTAGGCATGGATTTGGAACCTTCTTCCAGGATATTTATAACAGCATCAAATGTTGGCCTCGAAGAAGTATCTGAATTCCAACACTCACATATCAACCTGCACAAATTATCCATAAACTTAGCTTAGAAACATTAATGCTAGAATCTTCACCGCAGTTAGAGCTCTATGACAGAATCATTAAATAATAATAACAACAACAACAGCAATGGAAAAAATGGTGACAAGGGCTCAACGATCCTCATGCTTCAAAAGATTGGCTCTGGCTGATCCCAATCCAATCCACCTTATCCTGACTTGATTCGGGTGATCCAGAATCCTGGATTGGCCGATCCAACCAATCCTCATTAGGATCGGCTGAACACCTCCCTTCCATTTCATTCGCTCGTTTTTCTCCCCAAACTTGATTTCCCTCATTTTTTTTTGTTAGAGATTTCACCTTCTAACTCACTAATCTATATATTTTTACAAGTTTTGTGCATCAATACAAGTTTTGTGCATCAAAAACTTGTATTTTGGTGGTTTGAAAGCAAAGATTTTAGGGTTCTTCCAGACTTCCACAATTCGAATCTCTTGAATCTCTTATGATATGGATCTAACATGTTCAAAGCATTTTTTTTCCTTTCTTTAAATTAGTGTAGGAAGTCTTCAAATGTCATTAGATATATTTTAGGATTTTTTTTATAGATTTTTTGGAATTATTTTTGGGGGCGATCCAGAGACCAGACAATCCACAATGGATCGGCCCATTGAAGGATCGCCCAGTCCATACTTTGATCCAATCCCGATCCCCATTTTTTGATCCATGATGATACTACTGTGGAAGATACATCCTTAACTACTACAAAGGAACTTACAACCCAAAAAAAACAATACAACAGCAACAACAACAAACAGCCTTATCCCAACTATTTGGGGTCGGCTACACGAATCCTGTTCCACCATTCCGCTCTGT
>JAOXJP010085591.1:0-14847 GCA_025762735.1 Platanus orientalis | reverse complement strand
TTAAAAAATCATTGATTTCACTAGGACTTAACCCAATACTTATTGTAAAAAACAATTTTTATCAACTAAGCTATATAATATTGATAATTTTAAAATAATTAGTATATTATATATAATACATATATATTATGTATGTAAAAGTTCGGGCCTTGAATCCGGTTGAGGTAAGCCCAAGCTCAATCCTCAATAAAAGTTTGGGCTAGGCTCAAGCCTAGCTTAGGTCAGGCTTTTTGGACCAATTTATGGGCCGGCCCAACCCATGTCCACCCCTAACAAAAACCTATCTTGTAAATATTTTGGCCTTTAGAGCATGTTTGGCTTAGACTTTAAGATTTGGGCATGATGCAGTAACCTTTAGTTTGGCAGACTTGAGCTGAAGTATGAGCCAAACTCAGCATCTCAGGCTCATAATGAGCCGGGTCCATGCTGAACTAACCCCTAAATGGTACAACAATTTTTGTGGATGTGGATCATGGTTTAAAAAGTTAGAATTGGAGTTAAAATTGGTCAAGACCGATTCCTGATCCGGATTAGCCGATCTGTAACAGAAAAAAAAAAAAAAAAAGTGTTGCAATTCAAAATCTGAAAAAATCTAAAAAATTTATAACATCCAAGCCGATTCCTGATCCAGATCGACTGATCCGTTATAGGTCCTGAGTTGAAGGCATAAATCGGAATAGTCCTGGCCGATTCTGCCGATTTTTGAAACCAAGCCGCGATTTTTGAAACCGTAATAGGGATGGCAATTAAGGGTGGGCATGAACCGGGATCGGGCCGGGCCACGGTAGAGCCGTAGACAACTTCATCAATAAGCCTCATAATCGGATAATCCCGCTTAGATTATAAGAAAAAAGTGATTTAGAGCCGTAGACAACTTCATCTCCCTGACCTATACAGAAAATCGTCAAACTTAAGCTTTGATTTAAACTCGTTTCCTAAGTACGTTCGGACTATAAAGTGATTTAGAGCCGTAGACGACTTCATCTCCCTGACCTAGAAGAGAAACAATTTAGGGTAGAGGGAAAAGAAAAGAAAACCCAGTGCGGGTGGGTTGTACTCAGTCTCTGGTGCAAGTCAAAACCCACATCCGTCAAGCTAAACCAGTTCTTAAAGCTCTCAGAATAACCAGACTAATCTATTATTCTCAAGTTACAAAGATATAAGATCTTCCGTGGGCAATGCTCTCAACAACCAAGTCATGTCTCAAAAGGGTTCAAATTTCAAAGTTCTAATTTTACCGAAAAAAAAGAATAACTTCAAAGTTTTATAACCTACAAAATGGCTACTGGGCTGAAGCTTGCCATATGTAACATGGTTAGAAGATAATGTCTAAGGCTGGGAGTGGGAGATGAGAAGATTGTGCTGGGCTGCAGCAAGAAAAAAAAAAAAAAAAAAAAAATCAAATTTTTGATCTAATAATCATCTTCTAATCAATCCAATTTCATCAATTCAACAAGCAATCCACATACTTTATCAAATAAAATTAAAAAAAAAAAAGCTCTGCACATAAGATGATTTCTTGTAAATTTTAAAGCTTGACCCAGGTATGTTAGTATACAGTTTTAGGTTCAGAAAGAACGTAGCGAAGGAGATAAATGGATCAATTGAAATCTGATCATCACGACTCCATTTCTTTCATCATTATCCTAAACAGATATAAGACAGAAAACCATTCCAAAAAACAAAACCGTAAAAAGCAAAACAGAACTTAAAAAATAGGGAAATAAACTGAGAGATGCTGAGATGAGGGTGAAGACATGAAAAAAGAATCGGAGAGTGCTTCCCAAAGTTCACAAAGCTATAGCTTTATAGCAATGGACCTCAAAACCCTAGAAATCTTAAGCAAAATGGTAGCCGTTGGATTAAAAGAAGCAGAAACCGTCTTTCTCATGTGAATTGACCAGGATATTCAAAAATTCCTTCTAAGTATATGGACGTTTGGTTGTAGTTTTAAGGCTACTCCAAAGGCAATATCTATTCTTTGTTTGGCTCGCACATTTTATACCTGTAAAATATTCCCGCGGATTTGATACGCTCCCTAAGGTCTGCCCATGTGCAGGGGAGGACATATGGCGTTGAAAAGTGAAAATCACCCCCTCCCCAAAGTTTAAATCACTTATTTGATATCGTGTATCCACCCCTGCATATGAGCAGATGTTAGTTAGGTGTTCATTAAGGGGTGCACCAAATGCACACCGGTAGAATGTCTTTGCACCACAAAAGATGTTATGAGACAACTGCTAGGCCCTGTCTGTTACAAGTTAAACCATGGGAAAATGAGGGAAACTATACATTTGGTGGTAACAAAAGGGCTTAACCCAAAACTGACATGTTAAATTTGAACTTTTGTAGTGCTCCGGACAAGAATGTTTTGGATTCAGACTAGAGATAGGATCGTCTAAAGTTCAAACCATAATTTTGAGAACTGGACTAAACATCCAAATGGTAAAGTGGACAGTTCAGGTTCAACCATCGGTTTACATGATCTAACTGTGATTCAGTTTAGTCATAAGTAAAATACGTATACAAGGACAGCGATTGTCTATTTTGAGACAGACCTCGTACAATAAAATACCACAAAATAAAACAATCATAATGCATTAGAAGGCTTATGACCAACTTGTTAATTTTTAGACATACCAAAAAATGTAATAAAATACCAAAAATGAAATAAAACAATTAATGGAAAGTGGAATTTGGAAAGATACATTTCATAATTTTTTCTCCTTAATTTGTTAAAAAATAAAAAACCGATTGGTTTTATTAGAACATGATTCGTAATAATCTGTTGGCTTTGACTGGTTTTGTTGGTTATATGCTGTTTTTGGCAGATTACATTTGTGTTTCTATAGAAGCATTTAGGGTACCAATCCGGTTAAACCAAGTTGGATCACCCAATCCGGTTTTCAAAACTATGGTTCAAACTTTTTTATGCACAGTCACGAACAGGCCTCTCATAGCCTCAAAGGTGTATTGTTTTTCTTTCACCTAAGAGATTTAAATTTCAAACTTTAGTCAAATCAAAGCTAGGGGTGCAAATATTGGATTATTTTCCGTATCCGGTTCATATTCACATCCACTTAAAGTGAATATGAACCCATGTGTATCAGATTTATTTGAATATTCATTCATTTTAAAAAATGATAATAGTAATAATAATAGGATGAGGAAGACATGAGGGTTTTGAGGGAGAAGAAACGCTTTGCAGAAGACAAAGGAGCGTTTGAGCGTTTGAGGAGTGATGGGAAAATGAAAAAGGAAAAAAAGAAAGATTTGAGGTGGTGTTAACGTGGCACGTCCTATGATGCAACTTGTGTCAGCTGGATGAGAGAGAAAAAGTTTTGAGGGTTCAAATTTAGTATAGTTATAGATTAGATATAATAGATCAACGTTATTGGAGTATCATTGAAGATTTGTGTTAATTAATAAGTCTTGATAGATGGCTTGTTATGATTAGGTAGTGTAGCAAGTTGCTGAGATGTGGATTCCCCTTACAATAGGTTATTGAGGTGGATGAGAGAAAAGGAAATTTATGTGGGGACAATTTAGGAAAAGAAAAGAAAAAAATTAATGGCTAGGGAAAAATTATTAGAGGGTTGAAGTAACCATATTTGATAGGTTTCTTATTTTGTCAAGGAAACCTTTAACAATCATATTAATTGTACAAATCCTTTTTAACTTAATAGAGAAAAAAAATAGGGGGCTATTTTGGAAAAATTAAAGAATAAAAAATTTGATATTGTCCATGTGAATGAGGAAGATGGGGTTTTGTTTGAACCTTAGCATAGAAAAGTAGAGTTTCACCTTTTTAAAATAATAATAATAATAATAATAATAATAATAATAGGATGAGTAAGATGAGGGTTTTAAGGGAGAAGAAGTGGTTTGCGGAAGACGAAGGAGTGTTTTGAGTGTTTAAAGAGTGATGGGAAAATGCAAAGGAAAAAAGTAAATAAAAGGTTTGAGGTGCCATAGACATGACACGTCTTATGATGCAGTTTGTGCTAGTTGGATGAGAGAGAAAAGGGTTTGAGGGTTCTGTTTTAGTACATTTATATTTGATATAATAAATTAACATCAATGGAGTATCGTTGAAGATTTGTGTTAATTGATAAGTCTTGATAGAAGGTTTGTTATGATTGTGTAGTGCAAGAAGTTGTTTAGATGTGGATTCCCCTTTTGTAGGGTTGTTGAGGTGGATGAGAGAGAAAAGGAAATTTATGTAGGGATGGTTTAGCATATGAAAAAAAGGACAAGATAAGATTTTATTTAATGGTTAAGGAAAAATTATTTGAGAGTATTGAGGTTACCATATTTGATAGGTTTCTTATTTTGTCAAGAAAGACTTTAACAATCGTGCAAATTGTATGAATCCTTTTTGAATTAATAGAGAGTGGGAATATGGGGTCTGTTTTGGGAAAAGTAAAAAATAAAAATATAGTTAGTGCTCAAGTGAATGAGAGAGAAAGGGGGTTTGAGGCTACTGTTTTTATACAAATACTAGCCATGAATCCGTGCAAATTTGCACAAGCAAAGTGATTTGTTTTGTATCTATTTAAGCTAATGCTTATTTAATCCATTGGTTAGTTTGCTTAGACTCAGATGGATTAGTCATGATATGGTATTTGGACACATTAGATTTACTTCTAAGTGGCTATTTTTTCCAATTATCTTTTTTAGGGGAATTGAAAAGCCTGGATATTGTATAGTTGGATTTTGGTTCATTGATTACAAAGGAGATTAATGTTGTGATTTTTCACATATGTTTGGCTTTGAATGATGATGCAACAAAACCTTACATTTATCTTTGTTTATTTTATACTAAATTGTCATACACTTTTTCAAGGATTTTTTTTTTATAGTAAGGAGCGTTAGCTCAATTTCATTCAACAATAGCTTCTTCATGATTACAAATGTCTATTACAAGAATGAGAAATATTCGATGAGGAAAGGGTGTACCATTCCATTTAAGAGAAATATCTTCACTAGATGCAATAGCGGCCATAGCATGGGCTGCTTTGTTACAATCCTGCAAAACATATGAAATGGATACTTGGGGGTTTTGATCACCATTTGACAAAAGTCTAATATAATGTTTTTAATCCTCCCTTGGACTATAGCAAATCTATTGAAAATCAGATTCACAATTAGAGAATTATCACCTTCAAGATGGACATGAGAATCTCGATAATCCTTTATCAGTATAAGAATTATATAGAACACCACAGCTTCCACCTCTTCCAGGCTACAAGCCTATAATTCTTTTGTTTCTCAATGAATAAAAGTGCCTTCGAAATCTCGGACGAAAGCTACTTCCACACAGAGAGCTCCTGTAGCACCATCAACATTTATCTTATATGTTCCACACGGAGGATGGATTCAATGAGAATGATGGCAAATAATTGCACCATCTAATATTTTTGGAAGATTTGGGTATGAAGATTCATGAATTGGACTATAATCTCTAAACAACTGCATGGCATTAGCAAGGATGCCATCTTCTTTTATCAGTTGATGATAAAAAATTAGTTTATTTCTAACCTTCCATATACACAATAATATAATGGCTCCTTAATGAAATAACTTAAAGGCATAAGGAGTTGATAACCAATCCTAAATCTAGTCTTTAAAAGATTTTGAGCAATCACGTAATTGGAGTCCTAAAGGGGACCAAACCACACCACTTTGACCAATTCACATTCAAATAATAAATGGTCAATGGTCTCCCTCTCAAATCCGCAAATAAGACAATTTGCTTCATAGTTGAAAATGAATTTAGCCATTAAATTCTTTAAAGGTAATGCACCATTAAGGCATTTCCAAATGAAATGACCCTTGGTGGTACATTATTCTCCTTTCATATTTTTAACAAAAAAATTATTGTCATCATCATGTACAACTGAGGTGGACCCTACTGAATAAAAAATATATGTCATCATCATGTACAGCTGAGGTGGACCCTACTAAATCAAAAATAGATTTATAAATTGATTGTGCTAAGAATTTACTTATGAAGTTTTTGTCCAGATTAACGTGGCTTCTTCATTTTGTTCAACTTGAGACAAATGAATCTACAAAATCTTAACAATTGTTATCGAAATAAAATTGTCCCTGATAAATTCTTCCTTCCAGGATTAGGTACATGAATCAATTAAATCCCAAACACGAATTACTCCATCCAATCTTGAATCAGCCATCTCTATGAGTAATTTAGAATTTGGAGTCCATTGATTAAACCACATATTTGTAGAGTTTCCATTTCCTATAAGCCAACAAGTGCTTCTTTTAAATTTTCGCTACATTTCATAATGTTTAACCAAGTTCTAGATGCTGATGTTGAACACTTTTCTATCTAGGAATTTTCGCTTATGAGATATTTTGCTTTGAGAATTTTCACCCATAATACATCCGAGTTCTCTAGAAATCTCTAACCCAGTTTCAAGATTAAAGATTTATTAACTATCTTCATATCTCTAAACCTCAATCTACCTTTGTGTTTTTCTTGTTGAAAAAATCTCCAAGCTTTTAGATATATATGATGCTTCCCTTCTTTAAATCCCCACCAAAAAACCCTGTTCAATGCATGGATTTGCTTATAAATTTCCTTAGGAATGAGATTTATAGCTATAAGATATATTGTGATCGCCACCAAAACTAATTGTACTAAAATTATATGTCTTGCATGAGATAGCAATTTTGCCTTCCAACCTAATAGTATGGCTTTCACCTTTTAAGCCAAAAATTGGTAGTTACGCTTTTTGTTGAATCCAGAAGCAGATATGAACCAAAATATTTATCATTGTTTCTAATTTTTTGAATCTCTATTATGCAAGTAAAGTCATTTTGTTTTTTATGACTTATATTCTTGTTGAAACACATCGATAATTTTTCGAAGTTGATATTCAGACCCGATCACTTCTTGTAATCATCAAGTATTTGTTTGATTTTAATGATGATGGTTCTGTTTACTTTGCTAAACAAGAGTAGATCATCAACAAATATCAAATGTAAAATGGATGGAGTATACTTGTTTATTTGTAGACCTTTTGTCATACCCCGAACCCGAGCCAATGTAACTAACTTGGCGAAGAGCCTGATTTGGACCATGACATGAGATACATTTTTCTTTTAAATAACATTGCGTATCAATGTCACATATAAATTTCTCACTTTACTTCTAATTTCATTTATTTCATCATTCATTTAGATCCAAATTTCATTTAAATCCCATTTGGATCTTCCTTTCAATTCATTAGTAGCGGAAGCATAAAACAATCTTATGCATGTCATTCTAACCATTCATCATAAGTGCAACGAAAAATATATGCATTTTATAATCCACGTTCTTATCAAAATGAATGACATACATTTCATTCTAAATCCAATGCTATCACAAGATCCATTACAATGTATCATACTCAAAGTAAATTCACTATTTATTACATAGTACAATGATCTCTTAAAGAAGCATAATATAATCTTATCAAGTGTCACATCGGTGTTAATGACTTTCTTCTTATCACATTTTCTTTTTTGTAATTCTTTGATTTGGTTTAACTCTTTTCATCTGTGATGATTGTCAATTTTGGGTGAGATTGACAAGCTCAATAAACATACATACAAACTTTACCAATATAGGAGTTCAAATAACAATACATAATTCTAAACCTAGCTTGCATTTAAGTATTTCATATTTTAAACATGACCAATAATTTAAAGATCAATAAAAACTACCAATGAAAATTCACTCCATGGATGATGCCTACTATAAGAGTCAAATACCATGAACTATAAAAAAAATTAAAAATCAGTGGTTCAATAAAGATAATAATATCATGTTTACTTGGTAACATTAGTGTAATTCAATGATTTAACAATTGTGTTTGATTTTTTATATAGATTCATATCACTTGTCATTAATGGGTTCATATATTCCTTGATATATTAATGAGTTCAATATTTAATGATTTGATGATTCATTCATCAATATTCAAATAATTCGATATTTCAATAGACGTTGTTCAATAATACAATATTTTTATTATTTAATAAGTCAAATGGAATGACAATCTTGCCATTGTTTGTGACCCAATGATAGGTCTTAAAACAATATTCAAAGGTGTTGAATGATTTAATATGTTCAAAACAACATTCAAAGATGTTCAAATAGTTCAATACGATAAATGATTCAATTTTCATTGTTGCGACCCAATGGGAGGTCCCAAAATGATGTTTAAAAAATTTTAAAGAGTTCAATATAATAAACAATTTAATACATGAATTGAATCTTGATTATTACGACCTAATGGGAGGTCCTATATAGATTACCAATGTGGTACTTAATAACGTACTATTGTTGCGATTCAATAGAAGGTTTTAAAACATTTTTCTTGTTGCAACTTAAGGGCCAATTCCAAAGTAATATTTCATTGTTGTGACCTAATGGAAGGTCATAAAACGATGTTCAAATGGATTTAATGAGTCAATACATAAATTAAATCTCAATTGATGCGATTCTTGCAACCTAATAGGAGGTCTTATATAGATTACTGGCGTGGTACTCTATAACTTATCATTGTTGTGATCTAATGGAAGATCCTAAAATAATATTTCATTGCTACGAACCAATGAAAGGTCCCAAAACATTTTCCTTGTTGCAACCCAAGGGTAAGTCCCAAGGTTCTATGATTTTCAAAGGATTCAATATAATAATTATACAAAATAGATCAAATGATATCAATAGACTAATAAAAAAACTCTCATAACATTATAAAGTAAGAACAAGATTCAATAACAAGTCAATACTTTTCAATACATGGAGTAAGATCTATGATTATTCAATCAATTCAATAAGAGTTTAAATAGTTTTTATATTTCATCTTGTTAGTCATGTTCAAATCAATTCAAAACAAAGTATTTACATTAGATTAAATCCGTTGGAGTAATCTAGTTCAATTTTGGTCATGAATCGATCAATAATCATAAGTCTCAAGTTATGAGATGGTTCTATAGATTTTAATTATCAATTTGATTATAATTCATATTCTATGATTCAATATTCACATAATTAAATCATATTTCTTCAATTAAATCATAGATATTAAGATTTTCATAATGCAAATGATCTTCTAACACTTCAGATCTTCACTCATTTCAAAGGAATCAAAATGTTCAATCAATTGATCATTTATCATAGTTCATATGTGAAATCAAATGTCAATTCATATGTAAAATCAATAATAATCATTCTCTTGGATTTAATTTCATTATAAATCAAATGATTTCATATAATCTTATAGGATTCAAATGAAATTAATTAACACAGATCATTCATGTTTCAGTTCATAATAGATAATTTAAATGAATTCATGTTAAAACAATTGTAAATCCATGTTAATTACATGCTTAAACATGAGAATTCCAATAAAACTTAGTAAATCTATCAATAGAATGAAAATAAGATTAATTTTTTTTTTTATAAATTTGGATAAATGAAGAATTCATAATGAAAAATCCAATAATAATTAGTAGATAAGGTAACACATCAATCAACAATGGAGAAAAGGGAAAGTGCATTATCCACGAAACCATATCTTCTGTACCACTTGTACCACAAGACACAAGGGGGTGGGGCCATACACTATTTGCATGAGGTTGCCCACCCCTTTGTTTCTTGCAGTACAAGTGGCACACGATAAAAATGGTACAGGGGATACAACTCCATAATCCACATGTATACTTACAAGTTAGCAAATTAATCAACAATAAATAAAAGTGGAGTTGTGCAGTTAACATGTATATTTACGACAAGTTTTCATTCCTTATATTTCTCTTCAAAATCTCTTCCAATTCTTATATCTTTACAATATATAAAATCATTCATCATGTGAATAATGAATTTTTATAGAATTTTTCATATCATTGCTTAAACTACCATGGATGAGACCTTACTAAATTATGAGTTCTCTCTATTTTCTCCTAAATTTCTATTTATTCTATTCTTTCTTCCTTTTTTTTTGTTTTAGATTCAAATGAGGTATAATTTGGATATATAGCTTGTCATCTAAGGCCATTCTAAGTTTATAAATTCTTCCTCATATGTTATACACGTTTTGGATAAAAAAATTACAAAAAATCACAACTTTTTAAAATTTTCAGCTTTTTTTAGGTCTAGACCAGTCTTGAGATCATTATGACTGGTCCTAGGCCATTGAGACCACTCTTAGGGTCTTCATGACCAGTCTGGTTTAACATACTAATGGAGATGGGTGTTGGAACCGGTCCTGCCTTTTTCATGACCAGTCTTGGGCTTGTGACTGGTTTGAGAGAAGAAATTTTATAGTTTTTCTCTGGTTTAAACACCCTTTGAAAAGAATGTTCATAACTTTCTCTAGGAAACTGATTTACGCATTGTTTGATTCATTGAAAAGTATACTCCTATATATTTTCAATGATGTTTGGTTTTTAAGCTAATTCATATGAGATTTATACTGGTTTACCAATGAAGTTATTCTAAATACATTGTTTGGGACAACTTTGTAATTTGTTAAGTTCATGACTTATCTTTGCTTACTCACTCCTAATTTATTTTACTGGGTCTCAAACACCACAATGGACCTTATAGAAATGTTTAAAGACAATTTTATTATAAAAATGATTATTTATATTTTTACCCTTCTAATATACTACGGGGTATTGTACATTTAAATTGATAAGTCATTTCCATCTTAGATATAAGCTAGGAGAATACTTTAACACAAATGATCAATAAATAAGGAAATAGAGGAAAACCTTGTATGATACCTCTTGAAGGTCTGATAAATCCTTCTGGAAAAACCATTTAGTGGGACAGAGAAAGTGGTAGATGTAACCCCTTCCATGATTAAGTCTACAATTGGTTGGCTGTACCCGAATCGATTAGGAGTAGCTTGGAGAAAACTCCACTCAATCCTATCATAAGCTTTGGACATGTCTAACTTCAAAGTAAAAGATCATTTTCTTCCTCTCATTTCCCCCATAGAATGAAATAGTTCTCGAGCTGTGATTTTATTGTCTGAGATTTGTCTACCAAGAACAAAAGCACTCTGAGTTATAGAAATGAGTCTATGAAGTGTTGGCTGTATTCTATTTGCCAAAAATTTGGAAATCAACTTGTATACAACATTACACAAAGCAATCGACCTAAAATCCAAGGGGGATTTATTTTGAGGTTTCTTTGGAATAAGAGCAATGTTGGTATGATTTACATTTCTTGGAAGCCTTTTATCATGAAAGAAATTTTGGACATACTTTACTACGTCTCTATTGACTATCTCCCAGTATTTCTAATAAAAAAACACAGGAAGTCTGTCCGATCGTAGAGCTTTTAGAGGGTTCGTGGAGAAAATAACATCTTTAATTTCATCTACTGATGGTATTTTGGAAATATTCTCGTTTTTTTTTTTTTTTCATTCATCACTAGGTCATTTGTTAGAATAAAATCTTTAGTCATTGTGTGGGGATTGGATGAACTAAATATGTTATTAAAATAATTAAGAAAAAATAAATTTATTTCAATAGGATCATGTTTCTATTCCCCCCTCTGTAGATTGGATTGCACTTATTTTGTTATTTTGCCTTCTATTCAACATTATAGCGTGGAAGAAATTCACGTTTTTGTCCCCATCCTCGATCCAAAATATTATGAACCTTGTAACCAATATAACTCCTCGTTTTGAAGCAGTTCATTGTATTTGGATATTGGCTCATGCTCTTTATTTATGTTTGTTTCTGAGTAGTTCCTAGATTGAATTTGAGTCGATCTCTCCCTGGTTGTGCTAAGGTCTTTTTTGAATGTTGCCAAAGGTTTGTCTACTCTAGCTTTTTATAGTTTTTTTTTGTAGTCATTTAGTTTAGAGATAATGTCCGTGTGTTGACTTTGACTCAAGTCTCCTGTGAAACATCTTTAAAATATGTACGACATCCACATAGCTTTAAATTTGGCCTCTTTTCATCTTTCTTCTTGATTTTTACAAGTTGAATAGGATGAAATTATGATAATTATTTATTGCTTGAAGGAGTAGGACTAAATCATTTGAGAATTTAAGAAGCCAATGTGGATCTGCAAATACTTGATTCAATCTCTTTTAGACCAAGTTCAAGAAAGCCCATGAATATCCCAAGTAAAAAAATCCACAGTAATTACTCATATTTTAATCTCGAAATTCTTGATTTGATAGTGAATGCCCCCCTTTTTCTATAGAATTCAGTATGACATTAAAATCTCCAATGTAACACCATGGAGAATCATACATCTTTGAAAATCTGTGAATCTCAGTCCAAATTTTGTTTCTATCTACTTTTATTGGACACCCATACACACCCATTAAAACCCATTTTTAATAACAATTATAACTCTTTATTTAAGCTATTATCAAGTTTCTTGATGATCTGATGATATAACAAAATCATCCCAAAGTAACAAAAAAACCCCCCTAAACGTCCATTTGCAGGTACTATAGAAGAGTTTGACAACTCAATCTTTTCAACAATTAGCTTAGATTTTTTTTTTTTTTCAAACAATTTGGTTTTTGAAAAGAAAATCACATTTGCATAAGTTGCCTAAACAGTGATTAGATTATTCTTACTGTCGGGTCACTATCCCTACCCCAACGGTTCCATGAGATCAACTTCATTTTCCTTGGAGCTGTTCGGGGTCAGTCAATGATACATTTACACATGCATGGGAGTACTTAAGAACCAAAGGAGCAGACGATCAAGACCCCCAGGGTTTTGAAAGCATTATCATCTATTTAAAAGGTCTCAAAATGGAGATAATAAGACATAAGGGAGGCAATGCTTCCTCTCAGGTTGTCCTCTATCTGAGGTCGTTAATAAAGGCCATGTTGCATAAAAGCTGCGACCAGACCACATCCGGTAAACATTTATCTACTCAGATTTTACTATTTTTTCTAAGAAGTCTACCGAAACCTTTATTTTATTTTATTTTTGTTTGTTTGTGAAAGGTTAAGAAACTATGCATTAAAAAGACGAGAAATTACAAAAGGAAACCCAAAAAAGGGGTTAGACGATGCCCGATTGGCTATATGGAATGGGCAGTATTATTAGCCGACTTGAAGATGTAGGTAAACCTGAATGTTACAAAATCTGTCCAAAAGCTTAATGCAGTCTTGAACATAAGAACTGAGATACCAAGGTATTTCAAAAGAAGGTTTCTGGACTATAGTTGATCACTTTAAGACAATCTCTTTTCTTGAGAGGTTCGAAGGTGTGGAAAATTGGATTTTTTTTTTTTATTTTTGAATAAGACAATCATTTTTTTGCCTTTATTTTATTTCAAAAAATTGTTTTATTACATCATTCCATCACAGTCCCAAGGTTTGGACTGTTGAGTCCTTGACCAGTAAACTGGAATGACTGGAGCATCAATTTGTGTGTAGGAACATTTTGATAACTAAGCTCTCTTCAACTATGTGATATAACCTATCCAAGTCTACCTAATTGACCTCATTAGATTTACCTTAAATTCTTCCATTTTAATTTTCTGAGACCCAATATAGTATCTTCTATTTTTGCTTTTTTAGCAAGGCCAGTTATTTTCCATTCATCAACTTTCTGCTTGATTAATTTTCTATTCTTGTCTTTTTGTATGATAATGGAGGACAGCTTGGGGAGAGGGCTGTTTACCTATGGGTTATGGGCCCACAAAGTATTAGAAGAGGTAGCACTCTGCTATATAAACAAAAAACATCCCTTTAAAAGGCGAAGCAACACCAAATCAGATTTAAAGAACATCCAACCAATCAATGTATAAGCTCTTAAAGTCAGGAAAATTGAGATCCAGCAGCTGTTCTATACAAGTGAAGATCAATACTTTACCCACTAAACTGATGTAGCAACATTCCAAACTATTATAGCTAGCTGGCAGGTGATTTTAGGTCCCAAAACTTAATCAGATAGGTGATGTATACCTCACTCGAGAGATATGAAATAGCCCTTACAAGATTCTGTTTCAGTTATAGCAACAAACAGCTTTCAAACTTAGAAATAAGAGGGTAAGAATCAGGCTGTTTAGGCTATTAAAACAGATTCCATAAACAGAGTCACAGCAATAATTAACAAGGACTGTAAGAGGGTAACCAGGGACTGGTTAACAGGGAAAATTGGGGATGGGATAAACAGGGTTTAAAAGAAATGGAAGCAGTGTCTGAAATAGGGTAAACAGTGGGTGGTTAATCAAGGTTATTAAAGTTTAAAGACTTTGGGAAGATGGTTTAAACAGGGCTAATCAAATCAGGTTAAGAACTTGGTTTCCAAAGCTACCACAAGGCATATAAAGTAGGCTTCAGGTTTCGGACATTAGAAAACAGTATAGGACTTAGCCATTAAGCTTCCACAGGTTAAAGGAAAACAGGGTATTGAGTTGCATATTCATGTTGGAACTAAGAGGGGCTGTAGTAAAGGACATTCTAATGGGGCTTTGGTTTATGATTGAAACAGGAAATGGTATGGGCTTCTAAGAGATCCGCAGGTATAGGAGTATGTGTTTAGAGGTCAGGCTTCAATATCAGAAAAGGGATTTGATGTTTCAGGCTAAACAACAATGGGTTTTGATTTTATGGGTGTCACAAGCTATAAAGATGGTTAGGATTGGCTCAGATCATCAAAGCAGACCAGGGACAGGTTTTAAAGGAGTAAGTTAAGGCCTAACAAGATATTAAGGTAAAGGGAAGTGTCAAAAGATCTTTTACGGACATGTATTGAAGGAAGCAATACATAAAAGAAATTTTTTTTTGGAGAAACCCCACGACCGGGCCCCTTCTTCTTCCCTTTCAACCTGTGACTGGT
>JAOXJP010085580.1:0-14847 GCA_025762735.1 Platanus orientalis | reverse complement strand
CAGTAAGGGGGGGCAACTGATTCCAATAAGGGGGGCAATTGATTCCAATCAGGTCTAAAATTGGTCTGACCCATTAGTATTACAAGGGTACTCAGACATTGAGGGGGAGCAACTGCCCCCCCTTGCCCCTATGTGGCTCCGCCCCTGAATGTGCGAGATACTTCAAGTAAGTACCTATTTTTTCTCTTTGCAACTCCATTTTGTTCAGGAGTACTTGAACAAGTGGTCTGATGGATAATGTCCAATTGATCAAGGAATGATGAAAAAGAATGAGACATATACTCTCCACCATTATCAGAACATAGAACTTTGATCCTTTTGTTAAACTGTGTTTCAACCATTTTTTGAAAAGAGACAAAGGTAGGAAAAACATCACTTTTTGATTTTAATAAATATACCCAAGTAACTCGAGAAAATCATCAACAAACGTGACAAAGTATTTAAACCCAGATAAAGAAACAGTAGGGGTACATCAGAATGAACAACATAAAAAAAGAGTCACTTTTATTCAAACTAACTAGATAAGAAGTTCGACAATGCTTTGCATACTTGTAAAGTGTGCAATGAAAGATATAACTATAACTAGAAAATAATTGCAGAAACAATCTTTTTAAAGTGGAGAGAGAATGGTGGTTCAAATGATTATGCCACTAGGATAGCTATAGAGAACTTGTACTGCTGTCCTTTATTGCTGGAGTAGGAAGTTGTTGTACTAGTAATGCTAAATGAGAGGCAACATCCAAGATGTATAAACCATTGTCCTCATGCCCCCTACTAATCGTTCTCCTCGAACCCAAGTCCTGAAAGACACAATGAGAAGGAAAAAATGTTGTACTACAATTTAGGGACTTTGTCAGATGACTCATAGATAACAGGTTTAAAGTAAACTTTGGGACATGAAGAACAAAAGACAAAGGTAGGGAGGGGGTGACGGGGATACTCCCCTTGTCCGCAATAGAAGAATAAGACCCATTGGCAATGTGTACCTTATCCTTCCTAGAACAAATAGAATACGAAGAAAAAAGTGTAGACGTACCAGTCATATGGTTAGATGCTCTTGAATTGATGATCCAGGAGCGACCAGGGGTAGAGACACTAGCACTGAATGCAAAAGCAGAGGTACCTGACTAAGGAAAAGAAGTTTGAGGGGATAAGGTGGATGGATCCAAACTAGACACAAATTGTTGCAAAGCCTTAATCTCGTCCTGGGAAAAAGAGCTTGTAGCAGGATTAGATGAAATAGTTGGTGTAACATCAAGTGAATTAGATGTCACGAAATTAGCACTTGGTCGGCCACTACCAATGAAGCGAGAACTACCACGCCCCCCAGAAAATGAACCGCGTTGAGGAGGACGGATTTGAAACTCCTGGGGAAGACCATGTAAGTCCCAACAGGTGTTCTTTGTATCTCAGAAACAGCCTCGATGTTAACATTTAAGCTTATCTCTGTCATTTCCTGAGAAACTACCCCTACCATCTGAGACGCTTCCCTTACCACCACCCCCATGACTACGAGAATCTCCATGACCACCACGCTGAGTGGAAGAGATAAAAGTTGATTTTTCTATGTAATGAGGTGGTGGAGGACTTAACATGGCATGCCCACGGTCATCCTTTTCTTGCACATATGAGTAAACCTCACTGAGCGATGGAAATGGTTCATTGCCACAAATCTATATGTGGATACCATCATATTCAGTGTTCAATCCTGCCAAGAAGTCTAACACTCTGCTCTCTTCAACTTCCTTGTGATATTCAACAACATCCTCAGAACACTTGGGACAATAAGTCTTGTAATAATCAATTTCTTGCCACATCCCTTTGAGTGTAGAATAGTAAGATGATAGAGCTTTATTGCCTTGGCGAAAATGGGACACCTTCTGGCGTAGATCATACATCTTGATTTATTCTCTTTCTTAGAGTAGGTTTGACTCATAGAGTCCCAAATATCTTTAGCAGCTGGTAAATGCATGAATGTATTAGAAATTTCAGGTTTCATAGAATAGAGCAACCAAGACATAACTATGACATTTTCGGCCTCCCACTTAGGAAATGTGGTAGATTTTGGATTTGGAGCCTTTATCGCACCTGTTAGGTATTCGAGTTTCCCTTGACCTGTAATGTAGATTTGGATTGAATGAAACCAAGGGAGGAAATTATTGCCATCAAATCGAATTGTTGAAATGAGTGAGTTAGAATTTTCGTTCCCCACATCAACACCTCCAGAAGGGATTGATGTAATATCACTAGTTTCTAACATATTTGAATCCTCAACCATAGGGTATTACGAACCACCGAGTATTACACGCTAAAGCAAACTACCACACAAGGTCCTTCAACCACGTCAACAAGACCCTTACAGGTCTATGTGCACACACAACTATCACACAAGGACAGGGATACACTATCGGTAAGTTCAATCAGACATACACACAGGCTTTAGTTTCACGTACCACCAAATACAAGCCTGGACAGGCTTCAATAGTGAGCTTGGGAGCCCAAATCAGCTCTAGAACACTTCAAAGTGTCAACCAAGGCACTCAATAAGCTGGAAGAAGCATCATTAACATTCAAGTTCATGTCCAACATGATCGGAGAGGGAAGATCAATTTTTGGAATAGAAAAATCGTCAAAAAAGGGGGAAATTGCTCCAGACAGTAACATGGGGGGATGAAACTATTCACCAATGCTTTGTTCCTCCACCAAATTGATCCAAACCACTTTTGAAAGATCACCCTAAAAAAATGATCCACCTACTTAGGATCAAGCTTTGAAAAAATCCCCAGATTGATAAGATTGAACACTTTTCCCAGATCTGAGTTTTTTCGATTTTTGTAAAAAATATCCCAAAAAACATGTTTTTGATTATCAAAAAATTGTGAAAAAATGATTAAAAACCATGATGAATCACTGTGAACCAAACCCTAACCTTTTTGGGTTTTGATGTCATACGGACCTGTTGACGTTAGTGTGCCTGTTGAAGTCGTGTTCTTCGCTCCTCTTCGTCATCGGCTCTGATACTAAGTTGGTTATGGGTTCGAGAATATTGAGAATAAGAGAGAGAAGAAGAAGAAGAAGGACGAAAACGTAGGGAATGAAAGAGTCGTACTCTACTCCTATATGGTATTTTAGTATATACTAGGGTGTTTACAAAAATACTAATAGGGTGTTTACAAAAATTAACTTATACCCATTTTACCCATACGACTACAATTAGTGTATTTTAACTTCCATTTTTGTTATTTGCGAGTTTATAATTGAAGTCCTTATTTCATTAGGAGTTGAAAGTTAGCCTTTATTTTCTAATTTGTTGACTAAGAGTTTTAGTTATTTTCTAATTTGAAATTAGATTCAAAGAAGTACTTAGTGTTGTCCATCCCCCTTTGGAGTCTATAAGTAGCTATTAGTAGGGACTACTTCAACAATTGACCATTGAATGGAATTTTTTAAAGCTTTTGCTTATTCTTGTATGTGTGGGTTACAATACACTTTTTTAATTTATGGACTTATTCTTCATCAATACTTGTTTTTTTCAAATATTAATCTATTTCTTTAGAACCTAATCTTTTATTTATCTAATAGAAACCTTAGTTTTCTATTTCTTCTGTTAGTCAAAGGAATTATTTATTGTAAAAGTTAAATTTGTGAATATTCTTAATCCCTTTAATTGTATTGCATCATATGATCCATTAACAAGTCAATATAGAGTTATGCTTCTCTAATCCCTCTTGAGAATGTTAAATGAGGGATTCCTTTGAAATCTATTAGATTTGGTGACCAAAAATAGAGTAGGTTGAGGACCTTTCGGTTTATAAGGTTCTTCATTTGAAGGAATCTTTCATTATCCACTTATTGCGCTTTTTCCACAAGAACTAGCGGATCACAAAAGGGGCCAAATTCATAGGATTCTGCCTTGATAGCTTAGACCCTTGGCGGTCTATCTCAAAACCAAGGCTTCGATGTTACAAGGCATCGCCAAGACATATCAAACAACTGAAATAGTTGGTTCTTGTAGAGTTGTGACAAAGAAGGAGGTGACTAACGTTTCACTGATAGAATTTCACATAAAACACATGTTGGTTGAGCGCCATCTTTTTGTTAGTTTTCATTTTTGAAAGATATCGGTTCAATAAAATGGAACAAAAACAAATACAAACATAAAGATTCACCTGGGGGTGGGGGTGGGGGTGGGGGGTGGTGGAAACAAAAGAAACACTCAATCTCTAGACAAGACCCTGAAGGGTTAACTCGGAGCCTAAAGGGAATTCCAATAGCTCTCATCCAAATCCTCCCTAATCGAGAGCCACTCAATAAGGTATTGTGCACTATCATACAAATCATCTCTAGGGACGTCTCCTTGTTGCCAAAGATTCTTCTATTCCTTTTCCTTCCAAATGCCTTAACAAATAACCCCTAAAAATGATAGCTTATCTGGTTGCATCAAGGGCAAGGTAAATGCTCATTTTTTGGGCATCCATTTATATAGACTTTAGTATGAGTCAGGTGACCAACTATAACTCCAGTTGGATTCAAAGCATCAAAGGAATCTAAAGCTGTATTTTTGGATTGTTTGGACTTTGTTTAGTCCCTTCTATTTTGCAAGACTTGTATACTGTAGTGGGGTGTTTTGGGTTGCTAACTTTCTTATTGGATTCATTTACTTATGGAAAAAGGATAACTCCAGGTGCCAAAATGAACACATTCTCAAACATCTCTTTATCATGCTCTTTCTAAAGGTTCCACCCAATAGCAAAAGGAAGCATTCTCCAAAGAATTATCCCACCCCCCTCAAAGGGAGAAAGAACCCAACCATTTGATAAGAACCAACATTTTCTTTCTTAAAACTCAAGTAATGCCAAATAGAGAAAGTAACCCTTTGCTGGTTCACCAATTCCCCCTCTTCTTTGCAGAGAGAACACATGTTGGCTAACCACCATCCTCTACGTATTAGGTGATCTGCAATGAGGGCTTTTTAAAGAGTTGTTGTGGTCTATAACAAGAAGGCCAACTTACTAGTGATTGGGAATTTCCAAATTAGCTTGGCCGGGAAGAAATGGGAGTGTGGCCTAACAATGCATAAAAAAAGAGGTTCTTTGAAAAAATCACTTTTTCATAAAACCTTAAGACTTGATGATTCGCCTCCTCCCTTGTAATTCGAGTCTCATTTAGTTTGTGAAGTAGTTGAATAAGAGAAGGGCTGTTCCAATCATTCATGTTTATCCTGAGCTTTGGAGCCTTACCTATATTATCGGTGTCCCTTACATCATAGGAAGAAGACCGTAGAGAAATGTCTCCACACCAAACATCTTCCCAAATTTCTAACTCTTAGAGACCATTTCAACTTTCAATAGATATCTGTTATATCTGTTGGGAAATTGCACACATCTTTCCATTCTATGTGCAAATTAAAGGTTAACAAATCCAAGCAATAATTTACAAGAAAATAATAGTAAACTAACAAGAAACACAATCACAAGAACAAAACACACAACATCGAAATTTTTAACGTGAAAAACTCTTCGGTGTAAAAGGAAAAACCATGAGACATTAGTCTAGAAATACTTCCACTATTTGTTAAATAAGTGGGGTTACAAGTTTTCTATAATCAAGTAAGAGGATTTTATCATCAAACAACAACTTAGATAATCATCATTTAAAAGATGGATACAATAAGATTTAGGAAAAACCTTACCTCCAATAAGGGGATGATCTAGAAACCTTAAAGCTTTTGAGTTACAACCCCAAGTCTTATTCTCCAAACCAAGAGACACAAAGAAACCAGTCCAAGAGAAAACCCCCAATACAAAGTTAAAAAAAACCATTTTTTCTTCTTTGGTGTTGTACGGTTTGTATTGTAGTAACAAAGGCAACACCAAAAAGCCCAAAAGGTAATAAACAAAAATAGTTCATATGTTTGCTTTTCTCATATACTTGGAAAAAAACCAGAGCATTAAATGCTCACCTATCAATTTTACTCTAAAATGATCAAGAGGAAAAGAGAGTCCTTTGTGTTTCCTAAGCCCACGGGCATTGCCACATTTAGAAGTCGGTGGTGGGTTACACTCGTGAGGAGGGAATCCAACATCTCCCCCTCTTGATTCATGAGGAGGGATCCACCATACCCAAACTTGCAACATCTCTACAAAACTCATGTTTATCTTTGGGTAAGGTATTTATCATCATATCCGAGTCATTTCTGTTGGTATGGATCTCCTCAAGCTACAACAACTTATTTTCCAAAACGTTTCAAATCCAGTGGTACCTCACATCAATGTGTTTAGACTTTGAATGAAAACTTAGATTCTTACTAAGGTGGATAACATTTTGACTATCACAGTGAACTACATATTTCTTCTACTTTAAACCTAATTCTTGAAAGAACCTCTTAATCCACAACATCTCTTTATATGGTTCTGTAGTTGCAACATACTTGGCCTTTGTGGTAGACAATGCTACACATTTTTGCAACTTGGACTACTATGACATAGCTCATCCTACAAAATAAACAAGTACTCGGATGTGGACTTCCTAGAATCAATATTTCTTGTCATATTCGTATCTGTGAAATCTTCTAATACAAGCCTACCACCTCTTGGAAGATGCATGTGCTAGTATTGACAGGAAATCTACTAACTACACCAAATGCATGTGCGATGTTCGGCCTCATACACACTGTGATGTACGTCAAACTTCCTACAACATGTATATGGAACTTTCCTTCTTACTCAAAAGACTTTGCTCACTACTTAACTTGAACTATAGGATTTATGTGGGCTGATTAGGATCAGGACGAAGGATAAAAAGGGACTGTATAGGCCACATGATGGATACACAAATTTGATTAAGATAGATCTAGGTTTTAGGTCTGTTAAAGGTCTTCAAAAATAGTGGTTAAAACCTAATATGATTTTAGGTTTTCCTAAGGGACTCGAAACTAGGGTTAGGACAAGGATTGTCACAGGATTTCAGAAGAGGGAATTCTGGGTGTCAGAAGACTGATGAAGGGCTGAACAGGAGATGAAACCAAGGATTCAAAGGGGGACAGATTCTGGGACTAATTTTCAGTGTTGTAATGAAGTTATATGAGGTTGGGTTTAGGAAATATCTGGGTCAACAGATGGGGGTACTTGGGTAGAGATCAAAGGCTGTAACGGGACTGTATTAGGGTATGAAATATGGGACAAAAGAAAGCTATGGATATGGGAAACTGTGGACTGTTTTCAGGGATTTCGGATGCCAAGAAATAAGATGAGTTGGATTCTTTGGTTCTTGCTGGTATATGGTTGATTGAGGCAAGATTTAAGACTATAAACATCCTGGAATTAGATCCCACAGCTGCCGTAAGGAGTAAACATGCTTGGATTTTGATTTCAGTCCAAAAACAACAATGTTTTTCATGAATAGGGGTGCCGCAGGGTTAGGGATAAGGCTTCTTGAGAATTTTTGGAGGCTCTTTAATGGCCAAGAACAGAAAAACAACAAGCAAATGACTGAATAGAAGAGGGAAGAAGAAAGAAAGAAAGAGATAGAAAAAGAGAGTCACCTGCCCGTGGAAGAGAAGAGAGGAGGAGATGAGAGAGATTGGGATCCTTAACTTCAACCCAAAAGATAGGAGAAGATATGTCGCAACCCACTTACAAGAACACACTTCAAATTTTCATAATATTCAACCATCTTTATTCAAATCGTGTGTGCCTAATATAGGCTTACAAGATTTAACAATTAAATAGAATCTTAATCTATTAAAACTCCTAGATTCTAGGACTCTCAATCTAAACCAACTTCCTAAACAAAACAAAATTTTAAAAGATAAGATTCCTAATCTAAAGACTTCTAAAATGTGAAATAGGTAGGGCTGTTGACTAGGACTAAGTGGGCCCCACTTAGAATCTTAAAGATTCCTAAAAATATCCAACTTGTGAGCTGTACGACCAGCACATTGTGGGCTCCATTTTTTTGTTGACTTTAAAAGTCCAAAATAGGCCAACTTTGTGGCTTTCATGCCCTTCATAAAAACCCCTAATTTGATGGCAAATTTTGCCTTCTTACACTTAAGTCCTTTGGAACAAAATAAACCCTTGGTATAAAAGCCTTATTACCAAAATTATACCCAACATAAAATAGCCTAACGACTAGGCCTTTTGGTCTTGTTACAATCCAAATCCTAAGGCCTAACCATGGTCTTCCAACTTCTTCTTAACATAATATGCTCCCATATCACCTTTCTTATGATAGCCATAGCTTTCCAGCCTTTCTATTACGAGAAATCTTCATACCCAATATTTGTTGTGCTGGTCTTAAGTCCTTCACGACAAAAGACTTGCTTAGCTTTTTATTTAACCTATCAATCTTGTTGGTGTCCTATCCAACTATCAACATATCATTAATACATATAGCAAAATAATGATAAAATCATCATAAAAAAATTTCCTGATAAACACACAATGGTATGAAGCCGTGGGCTCAGGGAGTCCAAAGGACTTTATTTTTCTCTTGACTGTTTTGGAATTAAAATTGGTAGGTGAGCATTTAATGCTCTAGTTTGTTTCCAAGTGTGAGAGAGAAGCAACTGTATGGGCTCTTTTGGCTATTGTCTTTTGGGTTTTTTGGTGTTGCCTTTGTTACTACAATATTAACTGTACAACACCAAAAAAGAAAAAAAAAGTTTTTTCTTGGAAACTTTGTATTGAGATTTTTCACTTGGACTACTTTCATTTTCTCTCTTGGTTTAGAGAAGAAGACTTGGGGTTGCAACTTAAAAGCTTCAATGTTTGTGCATCATCTCCTTGTTGGAGGTAAGGTTTTTTTTTTTTTTTAAATCCCCTTGTATCCATCTTTTTTTATGTTGATTATCCAAGTTGTTTCTTGATGATGAAATCCTCTAACTTGATTAGAGAAGATTTGTAATCCCACATATTTAATGAATAGTGAAAGTATTTCTGGACTAGTGTTCTGTGGTTTTTCCCTTCACACCGAAGGGTTTTTTATGTTAAAAATTTCAGTGTTGTGTTTTCTTGTGTTTGTGATTGTGTTTCCTATTATTTTATTGTTTTTTTCTTGCAAACTATTGCTTGGATTTATTAGCCTTTGATTTTTACATAGAAGGAAAGGTGTGTGTGGGTTCTCAACAATATTCGTATTGAAAGAATTAAAGACCTTCATAATGCCTTTCCCTAAGCCCTAACCATAAGGAGAGGACACCTGATTACGGCCTTAACTCCTAACTTCACGCTTGCACATATAGCCGGTACAACTTTCTGTCACATACTATCTTCCTCCTTTCCGTACCTTCGCTGTCATTTTCCAAGTAATATCTGATTCTTCATTTGCAAGAGATGAAAGTCCAAACCAACCCCACCTATTGGGAAACAAATTGAGTCCCAAGCAACTAAAATGGCATTTGTGACTATTGTCAGCATGATTCCATAAGAATTTTTCGCCTTCCATAGCCATATTTTCCGGCATTGTAAAGAGAGACATGTAGTACATAGCAAGACTAGAGAGATTGGCCTTGATTAAAGTAATCGTACCTACCTTGGAGAGGTAATAACCTATCTCTGCTTGTCCTTAGTGTCTGCGTATTTGTTTTTGTTTGTTTTAAAGTTGCTTCCATTTATTATCCTAGTGATAAAAAGAGTTCCTCCCCACCCAATTGTTACAAAATTGCTTGATTTTTTTTATTTCCCCCCCCTTCCTCCCCCCTATATGCATTTTTTTCTTTCTATGTGACTGTTAACAGTTCCAGTCGCCCACCATAGTGGCATAGTTTAATGCTATAATGGTGATGACCAAGGAAATGGTGACCATTGGCAAGGTTCCTAATGACAGGTCCTCAACCCAAAATTCTATGCTGGTGAGGTCTAAAACCCAACTTTCTTTGCCCACCTTCCGCTCCCTTGGGAACTCCCTAACCAATTTGGTTCTAAGAATTTTTCTAGTTGGTCTGTGAAACGCATATGAGAACACTGGTACCTTGTTTTTTGGTGTATGTTCTTTTCCTGGTTTCAAACACTGAAAGATGCATCACAATGCTTTGGTTATAACCTATACGAGTGCACTTATTTCAACTAAACTGTATGCTGATGCAGCAATGCTCATCTTGGGCATTCAGTGGTTTGGCATTCAACAGTTGATGCTTATATATTCGACAAAAATAATTGCGTCTCCAACTATTAGGACCCTGATATTTACCCTCCCAAATTCAGTTTTAGCATGCTGTTATCTTCCGTCATTTATTTATAATTAGATTGCAAAAGTAAATGATAACCTTCCACAAGGTTAGAAAAAAATGTGGTTAACCTTGGCAGACATGTGGAATGCTTTAAAAATGAACTTCTAATGACAATTAATAGGAGTAATGAAATGATTTTTGATTGTATCAAATGTTCCTAATCCCAGTATAATATATTTTTTTAAAGAAATAAAAGAGCAAACTCTATATACCATGCTTCTTTTAGTTGCAATGGGCATGGTTGATTGCTGATGGATCTTGTATTATTCTTATGAGCATTGGTGATACAACAGATCTGTAGGTAAGTGAAGTGTGCGTAGGAGATTAGGCATAAAATCACATAAGTAATAAAGTGTTATGACCTAGATTCTTACTCGCACCAAACACAAGTAAATCAAGTGGTTATTTAGTTAAAATAGATATGTATAAAAGGAATTAAGGAAAGCAAAGTAAAGAACATTAATGAAACCTAATTAACATGGTAAAATATCTAACTAATTTAGAGAAAGAAAATAAGCTTGCGGTCTAGAAAATTCTGATGTAAAAAATGTGCAAAAAAGTGTCCAAGTAATGAAAATAATATGGAAAAAACAGTGAATAGGGTAAGGAAATTAATCCTAGGCACTATAAAGAACTAAATTATGATGTTCAATGGGTTTGTGGGTGTGTAGGATGTGTCCAAATAATAAACTCCAACAAACACATCAATAGGGAATTTTGTCAAACACATAAGGAGCAGAGAATTAAAAGTACAATAAATGACAACACTATGACAGCTAAAATAAGATGATTAGTTAGGGATTCAAGGGGCTATAGTTAAGGTTATCTTAGGGTCAATGTTTAGGGGCTGTGGTGTTAGAAAACACCCAGAAAATTTAGTCTAACAGTCCCTAGTCCGTGCCACAACTATCACCAAAATCAGTCCAAGACAAGGATTTGAAGAGAGCAAATAAAAGAAGAGTGGAACTTGATTTTGATATGTTAAGTATCCTTGATGTCTTCTAAGATGCAGATAATCAAAACCCCATGCATAAATAACCAAAACACTTGATTTTGAGAGTCACAAATGAGCCCAGAAAATCCATGTATGTCGCCACCTCTTAGTAAACCCTTGTAGGGTTTGCAATTGACTGAAATTTTGGGAAGACCTCCACCTCCACCTGTGTCGCTTAAGGATCTAGCACACCATGTTGTGCTCCAACTGAATCAAGTTTCCACACTTAGGTGTTGGGAGATTGAACTTCCAAATCTGTTCAGAAGGCCTAATTGCCACCACCTTATAAGAAAACCTCTTAGGGTTTTCTTGATACCAAAAATATATGTGAATGGTTGCTTCCGGGGGTATCACCCAGCCTATTAAGAACTCACAGAATTCCTACTTTGATAAAAACCTTGGTTGTTTGGATGTAGTGATGTGATTCCTTACAAACTGTGGATTTTCCAGCAAGCAAATTCTAAAGACAAAAGTGTTAGAATGGAAAAGAATATGATGCAAAACCTTTTAACCCAAAGGGAAGGGGTAGGGCTGTCAATGACCTGAGTTAGTTCGGCTCGGCTTGGCTCGGAACTCGACTCGTCATGAGCTGAGCTTGAGCCTGGTTTAAAGCTCACTGAACCAAGCCTGAGCCTCCACTTGAGCTCGTTTGTTAAGCGAGCCTGAGCTGAGCTGTAATGGGCTCAGCTCATTAAAAGCTCGGCTCATCAAGAGTTATGTATATTTCTATTTTTCCATCTATAAAAAAGTAAAAAATATTTATGGTGAATTATGAATTGACACAAATTGTATTTGAGGTTCAAAATAGCATTCAGATCTTTAAAAAAAAGACACCAATTTCCCAAACACATCATTGATCAATGACATGCCTATATAGGCCTATGTCAACAAACAATCATTATCCTATTCAAAAATGAAAACCTAGACCTAATTGCAAGTTGTAGCCCATATAATGCTGCCCACAACAAGACAGGTGTGTACCTTACTACTACTGTTTCCTCTCTAAGAAGACTCTGTGAAGAGAAAGCTGATATAAAAATAATAAAAAAGATATTTAAAAAAAAAATCAATAGACACTTTTTCTCTTACCGTATCAAATAAAAACATTTGTTTTACTTTTATAACTAATCCTTTTAGATGAGTGCTTTAATCTCCTCCTTTCTTCCAGTACTTTTATCGTTTTGTCTTTTCATCTTCCCCATTCTCAGGTCACGACTCCCCATTTCACTCATGTGTTTTCATCTTCCACATTCCCACCCCCACAACACCTTTCCCATTTTCACTGCCATCACCAATGATTGTCATGACTCTTCGGTTTTCTTCGCTCATTCTTACCAGTGAGGTATTGTATGTCATATCCCACTTGGTCACTCTTGCCGACGTGGCATCAACTGCGGGTTCACTGGTGTTTATCATTCACAGTTCATTATTTTGGGTTTTCTTTGTAAAACAACAATACAATTTGTTAGGTAAATTATTTTTTTACTCTATGTTCTCTTCTCACTCTTAAGATTTGAATCTTATAAAATCATTTTGGGATTTATGAAACCTAGATTTAGGTAATCTAAGGTTTTCCCCAAATCTATCTTGGTAATGGTTGTCAATCAACTTCACTAAACTTGAGACTCAATCAATACTCTTCTTTGATTTCATTCTGTTGGGATCGAGTAGAGATTTTTCATGCTTTTAATAACAAAGGTTATCTATTCTTCTTCTTTTAGTTTGATGGTTCTTTGATTTTGTTTTTGGTACCCCATGAGTTGTTTGGGTTGTTCACAAGCTTTGGGTATAAAACTAGCAACCCAAGCCAAGCTTTTAGCGAGCCCAATTAAATGAGCCAGAGCTTAACACCTCAAGCTCGTCATGAGCTTGAGCTTGAGCCGAGCCTGAGCTGAGTTAGGCAAAACTTGGCTCAGCTTGGCTCGTTGATACCCTTATGAAGGGGCTGACCTCCATTACCACTGTTGAACTTGGTGATGTCAAGTCCCTTTCTAGGGTTTTGAACCTCCTACCTGATCGAGGAAGGAAAAAGCCAAATATTGCTTTCAAAAACTTTTTTTTTTAATAGCTAAAGAGGCCAAGTCATGGGGTCTGTAAATAGACTCCCACGGCTAGGTTTGAATACAAAATTTAGAAACTGGACTAAATATCCCTAAATAAAAAGACATAAAAACCCCCTAAGGACTAAAATACCCTCACATAACTGTGCCCTCCCCTACAAGAGAAATAAATAATGTCTAGTAAAATAAAAACACATAAATTAAACCCTAAACAATGTTCTAGGCAAGTGGAGATCTTTTAATGGAACCAAAGCAGAGGTCCAGCTCTTCTGTGTCGTCTCTGGTAAGTCTGGAAGGCATGCCTGGACCTGACGTCCTCATCAATTGGTTGGTTCAGTTTTGTATTTTATTGGTCTTATATTTATCATTTTATTTTTAGGTTGGTGTTATGAAAGTCGAATGCGCTAAAATTTTACTCCATTCATTTGATTTTCTGGGATGGTGGCCATTGTTTTCGAATAATTTTTTTCGGTCTTTCCTGTGATGGTATCTCCTTGTATTAACTTTAGAGAAAGGTGAATTGTTGCACTCAAATTTTGTTGCGGTTTTATACCATTTTGTTGTTTCTGGGGTCATCCTTTTGGAATAATGGTCATTAGTGGTTGTTGTTTCAACTGATTCTCTTTATCATCTTTCTTTGTATAATTTTACATGGAACACAGTTAATCATCATGGAGTGTATAGTAATATTTTGTTTTGTATGCTTCCTGTAATATTCAGATTCTCATGATTAATATCTGCTATGGGAATCATTGTTTCTTATTCTGCTCCAACAAGACATGGATGCTTAAGGGTAGTGGAAAACAACTACTGTGCTTCTAAAAGGGGTGTGTTTACATTGATTTATATTACTGTCCACACCAAATGCTCTATTTAATGTTTTATTTTTGTTATCTTGGTTTTAAGGGTCATTGGATCCACCACATCATATTAGTTCAAGTATTACTGATTCATTAAAATTTTAAATAAATTTCTATGATTCGAAACCTCTTTCTGTTGTATTTTCCTTTTTGTTGGGTTAGACTGAGGGTTGAGATTGGCATACCTACCTTATTTGTTTATTTATTATTTTATTTCTTTGCAGGTGTACTTGAAATTGTAACTTTCTGAGGGATCTATCGCATTTTTTTCTGTTATGTAAGACTGGAACTTAATTATTGGTAAAAAAAAAAAAGCATTTTTTCTGGCTTTTACGTTATCCTTCTGATTTTGCTAATCACCTTGTGCTTTAAAGATTTAACCTTATTTTGCTTTCACTTATTGCAGTTTATGCTATGTTAATACAAAAGAAACGTACCTGAAAGTGCTTTATTTCATGCAAAGTTGTGTATGGGAAAGGGTATTATGAAACTTAGCTATCTCTTAGACTGGCTTTTCCAGAGGTATACAGATTGACCTCTAATAGAAGTGTGCTAGTACTTAGCTACCTCTTAGACTGGCTTTTCCAGAGGTATACAGATTGACCTCTAATAGAAGTGTGCTAGTGGCTGATTATATGGATAAACGGGTAGATTTACCCTCCATGGGAGACCCCTGACTGACTAAATTTCTTCTTCTTCTTC
>JAOXJP010085570.1:0-14848 GCA_025762735.1 Platanus orientalis | reverse complement strand
AGTCTCAGGAATCGCACGTAGAAACTTCTGGTACAGCTTCAGTTAAGTTCTGGACAAATGGTGGCCTGTTAGGACTTGAGCCATCAAAGCCTCCAGATTGCAGTGCATCAGATGTTCCAAAGCAGAGTTCTCTGGCTGATACAAAAGATAACTCATGTGATCTTTCAACTCACGTTGTTATGCCCAAGTATCATTGTGATGGATATGTTGGGAAACTAGACACATTGGATAATATGCCTGAACACATAGAAAGAGAACCAGATTCTGTTGGAGGAAGATTTACATCACCTGATACAGTCTGGCCCGCTGCAGATCAATTGGTCAGCAAAATGGGAAATAAGGTCCAAATAAAAGATCAATCTGAATGCTCCACATCATTCAATGATATGCAAAACGATGGTGAGTCCAGGAAGAAAATTCTGAGGAATTCCACTGTCCCAGAAGCCAAGCTTGAGAAACTTGAAGATTCACATTATAATCATGGCTTTTGTCATGCCCTTGGGTGTAATTTAATAGAAACCAGTGACACGAGTCCTAGACTTGAGTTGCCAATCACTCCTGTTGTCAAAACCCCATCCAATGAAGCTAATCAGGAGAATATCGACAGTTCATCCAGTATGTTCAACCTTGGCCATAGATTACTTGTCAATGGTTTCAGAAGGAAAGCATCACTTGTTTATGGTGATGCATCTGAACCAGATTTATCTGTGAAAACTGGTCCAGTGGAGTTACAGAAACCTCTTTGTAATGAGAAGAAAGGGCAAGACAGTGTTTCACATCACACTTCTTCTGAAACAACCCCCAAAGAACAGCTTGAATGTGAATCCCCAGAAAAATTGTTTTCTTCTTCACCACCACTAGAACATATGAAGATCTCGTTCCACCCTATAAATGGCTTTGAGACTTCGAAACTGAAACTAAAATTTCCTGATGGGCGTCATTTTCATGAAAATATTAGAGATGTCATATTTCCTTCATTCCAGCTACTTCCAGAGCTTGTTACTCGTCAGTGGGATATCGGTTCTGAATCTGATGATGATACATTCTGTAGGTCATCTCCATATATGTCTGAAGATCTTCTTAGCCAGCACTCTGACTCAAATTCTGAGCAGTGGGAGTTTGGTGAAACACCTGGAAGTAAGGGCCATGAATTATATGATACTTTACATATGGTCCCATCAGCTGAATCTATTTCAAGCTCGTTGGAGCTGGAGGGAATAGCCCATGGAGGCATCTATCCTGATTGTGAATTTAAAATCCCATACATTGAATGCAGCATAGAACATTTTCATTCTGGACCACTACTTGATCTTCCAAATTTTGATGCCTTGGATATTCTTAGAGATCTGGAAGAAAGTAAAAGGGATTCAGGGCTGAAGGATCTGCCAGAGTTAAAGTTGCAATATCCTAATGAGCCAATACCGCCATCTTCTCCACTACCTCCATCACAATGGAATTCAATGAAATCCGACTTTGATGTGGTGAAAAATAAGAAAACGGCTATATCTGAAGCTGTCAATCATCCAAATGATATGCAAATTCCAGGATCAACCACTTCTCAACAACCTATGCCAGCTCCACCAAAGCAACCCCATATTAAGGAGGCCAATGCATGTCCACTGAAGAAGGTGATCATGATAGTTTTGTTTATCCCTTTCTGTTCATTTTGAGTATAGATGATTGTGAGAAATGGTACTGCATTTGTTTTACTTTTGGTATTTAAGCTATGCATGCAGCAGGATCAGCAGGAGTTCAATGGAAGCAGAGAAGATAATCAAGATACAAATGCTGAGGAGGCGGATGAAACGGAAGATTTGCTGCATCAAATCAAAACAAAGGTGAGTATCTATCTACTTTTGTTGTGATCTGGCTTGATTTGGATATAGAATGATGTGTGACAAAATACCAAAATATATTTGTAAAATCCGCCAAGTAAAAGGTCAGAAAGTTTTTCAATTGCAATAAGCCATTCATGTTAGTGTGGTACTGTGACCTTCTTGAAGTTTTATACTTCTCATGATTCCCTTACCCATTAGTTCATATGAGTCATTGAATCTTATTTAAAAGTAGTATTCACGATTTTTTTAGATAATAGGGATAGTTAACTTGGTGGACGTTCTGTTGGATTTATTGTGAAGCTCACCACCAAGAGAGTACAGTGGTTGTGAAATCCATCCAGTGAATTATGGGTGTTGGAGTCTTTCTAGGACAAAATATCCAAGTTTCTGTGATTATTCAGCTTTTCTTCAAAATAATTTGAGTTTACCACCAATGGAGGCTCTCTCTCTCTCTCTCTCTCTCTCTCTCTCTCTCTCTCCCACACACAAAATAAATAAATAAAAGAGCTATACCATTCACATAAAGTTGCTGAGGAGTTGGTCTATTTGTGCATGTGTAATTCTGGTCTATGCATGTTTAAATCTGGGCTACATTTCTACTTAATTAGAGATATGCTGATATAGTTGAATTTTGGGGTTGAGCTTGCATGTCAAAAATGCTTCATGGCATTATCTTGAGGGCACATGGTCAGTCACATTTACCTACCAAAATAACATATAATGCACTGATGAAGTTTGATTTGTGTGACGAATGCCCCCTTGACCTGGTGATTGCAGCAACCCCTCCCCACATGAAAGGTTATGGTTGGAAACCATGTCAAAGGCAAGCTTCTCGTGTTGTTGCACCCACAGGTCAAGCTTTAGCACAGCACCAATCTACCCAACTCCCTGTGGGCTACTCCTGCCTTCCCCAGCTCATGGGCCCAAAGCTGCCTCGGTCCCATAAAAAATGAAATAAATAAATAAACGAGTTGGATTTATGTGTGCTGTTGTATGCTCACTCTTCTGGTTGAACTTCCAGTCATCCACACTTAGGCGCACAACATCTGCAAGGCCAACCACGCCAGGTCCCACTACCAATGTCAAAGTAGCTGCAATTCTGGAGAAAGCAAATGCGATCCGCCAGGTTATAGCATTCTATTTTTTCTATTTTTCTTCAGTTCTTTGCTGCCTGCACTTAACCTTGTTTTGTAGAAGTATCACACATCTGACGTTACATCTGTGAAATAAAAAATTCAGGCTTTTGTGGGAACTGACGAGGGAGAGGACGATGAAAATTGGAGTGATGGTTGAATTTCTCGGGGCATGATCACGTCATTTAATCCATGGGAGGCAGCCCTCTTGTATCTTGCAATTGATGACATCAGCTTAAACTGTGCCACACATGTGAATAATTTCACTTTTGTGTAATTAATTTTTATTATGTTTTCTTTTATACGGTTTTTATTGTATTAGATGCAAAATATGCTGTAAGATAAGACGACGGCTGATCCATCATGATGTATTCTATACCTTTAAGGAAATTATTTCTTCTTAATGCCTGAGAAAATGAGCAGGCGTTGTTAAGGATCTGGCCTTCATGACTTCCCTCTGGGAACATCTCCGCAGCATGGATTATGATCACTCTGTCAATTTTCTTTACATGCGCATTTTGAATTCATTTTCATGTAGGAGAAATTGCTGACTTCTGAAGTTTTCTATGATGGAAAGGTCGTGGATATGACTTAAATTTCATTGTTCAGTCAACTTTTTTATTACTCTGATAAACTCCAAGATTTTATTTGATGTTGAAAGTGGTAGCAGGAAGTGTCGAACATGAGTAGGAGACTTTTCTGGAGTGGAATCATGCCCAAGAAGCAGTAGTCACATTTTGGGGTTCTTTCAAGGGAATAATGTGGTTCTGTATTGATGTAGGTTTGCTCTGGCCGTTGTGATTAAGGAACCTGTAAAGCAAGTATTAATGAACTTAAAGGTGGTGTAACCATGACCCCCCCCCCCTATTCAACTGTTTTAAAGGATGTCTGTTTTTATTTTTATTCTTTTGTTTTAATGAGTAGAGTTTAAACATGTTAGTAGGATGAAAAATATCTCAACGCATATCACCTGTGACGTGAATTTTTGAGCCGAATTTGAGCTGAGACACACAGGGGGTAGGGTTCATACACTTTCTGGGGGGCTGGGGTGGTGGGGCTCCCAAAAAAATGTATGAACCCCACCCATGTGTCTGGCTCAAAAATTTGCGTCGCAAGAGATATGAGTCTGCAGACGCTATAGCCAAAAAAGGAGTTTATTGTGCAAAGTCCAATGAGTGGGTGGTTAGTATTCCTAGTTGGACAATTACGTGCTCATGACGACGGTAAAGGATGTAATGAAGTTTTTTAATTACCAAAAAGAAAGAGATGTCATTCAAACGAAGTTAAACAGGCCCTCACCATTTCCTTTCATATTATTATATAACACTGATAATTAACTAAATCGTCAACTACAGTTAAAATAAATAAACCGTTCTGTTAATTCGATTTCTTCTTTTTCTTCTTATTTATTTTTAATCTTTATTTTTTATTTTTTGGGTAAGGAGCCAAAGCTCTTTTTCATTATTTCTAGTTACTTTTCTCAAAGTTGTATCTTTCAACAAAGATGGTTTATGTGATATATGCAGTTAGATCTGTGGAATCCCAGTATGAGCAACACGATATGTGCAGCAAATTTTGCCAAATTATGGACATCATTATTTCTATATTTCTGGGAAAATAAGATATGGAGATTCTTTATTTATCAAATAAATAGGTAGATTTGTGAATCTCTGTAATGAGTAACATGATTTTATTTGTGTATTGCCGAGAAAATACGAGAAAAGCACGACTCTGTTGTCCTTTTAGTACAAAGCCTTTGAGGATGGACAAAGATAGTAACTTTAACTCCATCGCCATGTATCCACTTTTTTTTTTTCTTCACACTTCACTCTGAACTGTTGGTAGTTTTTCATATTTTCATATTTTTTATTTTTCCCCGAAGGTGATTGTAGACAACCTGCTTGAGGATGTCCATGGCAACACATGGTTGTCTATGGTCTCTACAGGGGTGAGCATGGGCCTGGCTATGGGCCTGACTCGAGCCAGGCCAAGTTAGGCCTGGGGCTCAGCACGCTATAATAATTGTGGGTTCAGGCTTGAAAATTTATGATAACTCTAGGTCTGAATCAGGCCCAAGTTATTTTTCTTACCAAAAAATAAGGCCCTAGTTATTTTATCAGGCCTCAGCCAGGCCAAAGTCTGTCGAAGCATCGCTTTACTTTTGTATCTGCATGATTGCATTCCCTGACAATGTACATTCTCTTCCCTTAACTATCAGAAATGCACCAACGCCCCATGCTCTGGCAGTTTAGGCATCTGTCTTCCACAGAGAAGACCCAGGGTCTAATCCCTGGAGGGGGGGTGGGGGAGCAGTGCAAAAGTTCTGGCCTGCTCGGGGGTTCTCAAGATCTCTGTTCAGACCGATGTCAGCCTGGTCCTGCTTCAAGCGGTCTAGAGCCCATGTGGCCAAGTATCAAAAAAATATCTATAACGTAATATATGTTTAATAAAAAATAAAAAAGAAATCAATTCAAAGGCCAATGAATGTCAGATTATAAATCTCCTCCCTATATCCAACCTTAAGTCTATGGACAGTATATTTTTGTTGATTTGGATTTCTTCAAAACCTAAAAATCTATCTAGGCCTTGAAAAATTATGTTGAGCAAGCACTTTGGGTTAGCAACAATATATATATATATATATATAAAACAATAATTCCTCTAACCCTTTATTTGAAGTAATATCAAACTGTCCCCATGTCAGGTAGTAGTCTAGCTAATTTTCTACGAGTATAAACCCATAAAGGAATAGCTAAATTTAAAACCGGTGGATCATTGATCTCTTTATTTTCGGACACATTAGTGTGAGAAGTGATCAGTACTGTTAGCATGTGTAATTTATGATATCTCATTAATTTGTCCCTTTCCCAAGGTGTCTTCTCAGGTGCTTCAAAAAAACTTGGGTTCTTAGCAAACAATATTCATTGTAGGTGTATGAAGACACCTAGGGAAAGGGACAAATTAATGAGATATCATAAATTACACAGTAGACCCCACGTCTATTCAATTAAGAACGTATGCATAAAGATTCTGACGGGAGGGTTGTAGCAACAGTCAATAGGAATCTAATAGAGATAAACTTCGATAAGCTCATGAAGAGAATTGTGCGTGCAGATTACAACTATGTAATTCCTCTTGGTGAGAAAGAGTCAATACATGGACATCATTGATATATTCCATTTATAGTTACTTTCTGTGACAGTATCCTTGCTTGTTGCTCTTCACGTTCTCAGTGACTGCCTATACTGTAATGATTGTGAAAAGAAAAGTGAAGAGCACTTTCTTTGAATCCAATTCAGCATGAGAAGTATTATTTTGAATTTCAGTCTTCAATCGAAAGAGATGCCATTATATTTGAACTTCGTTTTCTCTAATAATTGGCATCGACTCTGTAATTTAAAGAATTTCTTGATATAGTTTGATAGGCTATTATATCCCTTTCGCAAGGTTTGCAACTTGTTGAACAATTCCCACAAACAAAAAAGGTGCAAAATGTTTGTCCAAATTTTCCCATTATGTTTTGAATGTATAAATTAATCCAAATTCATAACTTAAATGTGTTTTCATATGCTCCTTTTCCAGAAAAGAGCATTCCCACAGAACCTCCATGTAGAAAGAGATTCTTACACATATTCCAAAGCAACCTTATATGAAGGCATTATCTATGCTAGTTATCCAGTCTTTAATAAACTTTAAATTAAGATTGCCATGAAACTAAGTTTCAAAACGTCCTATTAAGTAGGGTTGCAAGATGGGCCAGGCAAAGGGTAGCTCGAACTCGGCACAAAGAATTGCATCCTAGCTCATATTCAGCTTGAGCCTGAACTTCAACTGAGTCATTTTGCCCAAACTTGGCCCAATTTTAAAAAGTAAGCTTCACGTTTCAGAATAGCCTGAATTTAACATGCCTTAGTCTGTTTAGGAAGAACTCAAGCTAGCTCAAACTTGGTAACCCATGGTTGATTTCAGACTAAGTGCAGATCGAGATCGATCAGAGTTCCGACCGAGTTCAGGTAATTAAGGCTATGTTTAAAAACTATCATAGTTCGGTGCAGTTCTGGCTGGGCCAAGATGGGCTTTCGCCCAACTGAACCTGATCACCTCAGCTCTTATATTATTTTGGGCCTGAAAGATGGACTCCAACTCAGCCCAAGCTAAAGTTAAATTGGTCCAGCAGCCAAATTCCAGGGCGAACAGATCAGGCTTCATGACAGCCCAGCCCAATTTGTAGCCTTACTATTATGTGTGCAAATATAGGGATCAGTTCAATGATTTAGGGTCACTGCCTTCGTCTCCACCAAGTACTAGAGTCAAACTTCATACATTTGAGTCATTACTGCCGTTGTTAATGTTTGGAATCGAGTCTCCATCTGCACTAGCATCTTCAGTATGGTACTTTGTATGCTTGAAATTTTCAATTTTAAGAGTCTAATATCAGCTAAGACTGAACAAACAAGTTATGACAATAATCCAATCTAGTCTTAGAATTCATAAAAGAGGTAGAATCAGTTTGGCTCCTATAGACCATACATGTCTCCTATTACAAGGGGGTACATAGCGAAACCAATCAAAGGACTATGAGACTGCTTTATAAGGAGCGAAAGGAAATAAACTCTTGTAAGATCCTTAAGAGTGATAGATTAGCTCCTATCTCAAGGAATCTTCTAAAGAGTCTTCCAACGGTTTTATAGGATTGTTATTGGATTGTGACCAAATTCAATAATTAGGTAATCTGGAAACCCATGGGTCTATCCAAGTTTATTAAGCCTCTAATGCCAATTATCAAACATGTAAATTTAGAGTGTCTCACAGACTAACAAATGCCATCCCCTTTTATATGTAAATGTGTTGGAGAATGTTTTACCCCTCCGGCCACCTTGCTTGTTGGTGTTGTTATTTGTGAATTACTTCTTATCCGTGTGGTGGAATATGATTTGTCTATATATTAGGTATACAACTATAACTTACTCATCCTCCTTTTCTCCTGCGAGCAACTTTATTTCTTCCTACACTACAAAAAGAACGGTTTTTAGCTATGGCCAAAAGCATTGCTAAACCCTACAAAAGCCTCTGTTATATGCAACATGATCTTATACCATCAGTTTCAAAAATCACTATTCAAGCTCTATCAATATACGTCTATATCGATGGTTTTTGCAAACAGTGGGTACAAGAGAAGTTATCGTGATGATAATCTATTGTGGTGGTTATAACTGTTGTTATTGCAGTAGAAAAAACCACTTCTACATCCTACACATATAGTGATGGTTAGAAAACCACCGCTATAAGTTTATACTAATGAATAATAGCGGTATTTATGAAACTGCCGCTAAAAGTCTAGGATTTGTAAGAATAACAACAATTCCTGCCCCCTGTTATTTTCCACATATTCGAGCTATATAGTAGTGTTTAAAACAACCACTCTATATCTAGAAAACACAAAGATTTTTTAATTTACATAACTCAACATTTTAAAATCTGATGATGACTAGAAATCCACAATTACAAATGAAACTCATAACACCAAATTTAAAAGGTCCGTCGAAAATCCAAATTTATAAAATTGTAACTTGTCACATTACAATAATAAAAAATTACATGCACTTGTTACAATACAAAATTACTTCAAAGATTACACACGAGCAATTCCATGTTTATTCAACAAAAAATATTAAATTAAACAAACGAAGCATGCCAGATTATCCCACTTGATTATTTGGCAATCTATGGTCTTAAACAGTCTCATTGTGCTTGGTTTGACAAGTTTAGTCAAACAATACTAACATATGAGTTCAAGGGGAACCCATCAAATCATTTAGTTTTTGTTTGTAAATAACAGACGGGTGTCATCTATCTTGTACTGTATGTTGATAATATTATCATCACAGGGAGTGATTAAGATGACATTGTTGATTTAAAGAGATATCTCAGTATAGCATTTCAGACTAAGGGTTTGGGCCAACTTCACTATTTTCTAGAGGTAGAAGTGACTAAATTTAAACAAGGAATCTATCTATCTTAATGAAAATATGTAATGGATTTACTAAAAGAAGGTGGTATGTTGGGGTATAAGCCAATTAATATTCTGATAGATCCAAACTCCAAGTAGAGACTTAATGATGGAGAAGTGTTTTATGATGCAAGACACTATAGAAGAATGGTTGGGAAATTCATCTATTTGATAGTGACACGACCACATATTTATTTGTAGTGGGTTTTGTGAGTCAGTATATGCACTCTCCACATCAACCACACTAGGAAGTTGGGTGTAGGATCTTGAGATACTTGAAAAATAGTCTAGTAAATGAAATTCTCTACACTCCCTCCACTTGTTTAAATGTTTTAGGTTATTCATATGCTAACTAGGTTAGCAATCAACATGATAGGAGATCAACATCAGTATCCTGTACCTTAGTTGCTGGAAACTTGGTGACATGGAAAAATAAAAAGCATCATGTTGTAGCTAGGTCTAGTGTTAAAGTGGAGTACAAAGCTATGACTCATACTTCTTGTGAGCTTCTTTGGTTAAGGTCACTACTACTGGAAATGGGAATGGTAGTTTCATGACCTCCGGTGATTTATTGTGATAATTAGACAACTATTCATATTGCAAAAAATTTCATATGCCATGAAAGGACCAAACATTTAGACGTTGATTGTCATCTCATCGGCAACTTCGTGATGTGTAAGTAAGTGGAAACTCTGTACGTGAAGTCTGAAGATTAGTTTGGGTGACTATTTACTAAAGCTTCAGGGAAATCACAATTGATGTACTATGTAACAAGTTGGGCATGATTGATTTGCACACTCCAACTTGAGGGGTAGTGTTGAAAATGAAATATGTTGTGTTCGATTGATTGAGCACACTTTGATCAATCGAACTTTGATCAATCCAGTAGAAGTTAATCGATTGATCAAATGTGCGAGCTTGAAATCCACTCGAGGGTCGATCGATCAAGTAGTCTTCGATTGATTAAACCTAGAAGTATGTTCAATTGAACACAAAACTTTCTATATTTTGAGTTTGGTTGTTTATACATCATATATACCATCTATGGAATAAGGGCATTAATATAAATACTTACATATGAGTTAACCCTAATTCATACGATTCTTTCCCAATCTCTTGTCTCTTGTCTATTCTTCTTTCTCTCTTTCATTCAATTTGACAATAATAAATTTATTTAGTACCATAATTGAAGGAGAAAAAAAGAAAGAAGAAAAAGAAGTTGCAAATGGTTTGCACTTAGGCTTCAACCCAATGTGGTGCCTTGTTAGGTCCAATATTGTTACAGCCTATCATAAACTTGAACACCAAATACCTAAGTACAACATAAGGTTAGAAATTGAAGTTGGGATTATCAAGCTCTTTATCTTCTTTAATTTTCTATGATTAGCAAATTATATGCATTTATTTATTGATATGAGTAGTTAATTAATCCATTTTATATAATTAGTTTAGTGTATGCAGGTTTAATCAATCTTGTTTGAAAATTTATTAAAATGAAGATAAACACACCTATACAGCTAGAAAGATCAAAACCCTTATTCAGGGGATAGAGAAGTTCTAATGTTTATACATTTCCTCTCTTGGAATCTATATCATCGAAGAAAAAATCCACTAACCTAGATACCCCTAGGATTTTGGGCATCCCCTTAGCAAACATCTAAATTCCTCTCGCATGCAAGGGGGACACATCACATCAAAAAGTGAAAATCACCTCATATAAAAAATTGTAAATCACTTTTTCGATGTGATGTGTCTCCCCTGCATGCTAAAGGACTTTAGGTGTTCATTAAGGGAAAGCACCAAATCCGTGCCAACCTAGATACAACAAAAGCTAACATGGATATCTAGCATCGCTCTTGGCATTCACATTATCACCAATGATTCTACTCGTTCTCAATTTCGCAAGAAATACAATTAAATATTAAAGTTCTAAAAGAAAGATCTATTTGTCTATAGTGAATCTTGGAGTCTCATGATGTGAGAAGATGAACAACCTTTTATTCTAAATAAAAGAAGAATTCAAACCATTTATAACCATTTATAGGAGAAAACAATGCAACTATCTTTTGTGCCCTAAAACTCATACCAATAAGGTTATGAATTTTGGCACGTGACATTAACACTTTCATTTATTAACATATAACCTTCCTATAAAAATTTCTGCCTTTTTCATTTACTTTCGCATTCATACATAGCAGAATATACATCAAGCATAAACCATTAATCACAACCACACAAGTTTGACTTATAAATAAAATCCAAAATCCATAATGACAAGCCATAAACCTGTATGTTTGATCTTCTAAATCAAATACCTATAGTCTAACATTAACTGAAATCAAATAATAAATTCAAGTACTAAAATCCACAAATTTATTACATCCTTTCAAATTAATTGAAATAACTGAACTAAACTTGAAATAATAATTGAAATAAAATCTTAATGTCTCATAGGACAAGTCAAATCCATCTATATCTCCAACCCTCTCTATCTAGAACCGTTACTCTACGATCTCATCATCTGTGGTATCAATTGGGGTAAGTTTGATAGGCTCAATAAAAAAAAAAGAAGTAAACTATAGAAAACATTGGATCAAGACTTAGCACGTTTTCAGAAATATAAAATAGAGAGTTTTCACATATTTTAAACAATATATAAAACAATGTAAAACTTAAATCATTATTTACTAAGCATGTTATAAAAATACAGCTTCATGTGCATAACTGAAAATAATATAAATCATATATTTCTAACTTAATCAAAACATAATAGATTAGAAACAGAGATATCATAGCCGAAATAGAACAAAATATATAATTGATATCAAAGCCAATACATATAATAGTTTGCACTGTTTATACCTTAGTGAGAAGGATCGGAATTATTCACACCATACACCCGGTGAGGTGACTTATTACTACTAATTGGGCTAGTAGTGAGAAACAGTTTGCACCATATACCTGATGAGGTGGGTTTGTAAACAATTCACACCATATACCTAGTGAGGTAGGTTCCGTAAACCATTCCTTTGGATGGGTAGGGTTGCTTTATAATAGAACATATCATTCTTTTATAGCTTCAATCAAAGTATATAATCAACTTATATAGATTTTTTACAATAAACTAATTCAAAACAAATATAACAAGGATTATTGATTCTCCTTAGCACAAACTACAAATAATCTTTTCAAAACATTATAAATATGATCCGCACATTATTCTTTGGAAATCATTAACAATATGATAAGATTCAACACATTGCTTTGGAAAAACTGAGGTTTAAGAATACTAATAACCTATACAATACAAATCGGAATGGAAATATGTAAGATTCTTTGCAAAGAAAAAAAAAATAGACTACCACATATTCGGTTTCAAAACAAATCATAGATTAACTATTTCTCTTAAAAAACTAAATCCCCCTTTCATACACTTTGTTTTCCTTAAAAAAAAAACATAGTTCTACATATAGTATCAATCCAAAATTGATTCAAAACAAAGATTGTAGCACTCAAAGATCATAAAAGATTGAAAATAAATCATCAATTACTTATGTTCTTACAGATTCAAGTTATCTCTTCAAAAACATGGTTTTAAAGACTTTTAAGTAAATCAAAACCAGAACAAAACAGTTTCAATTTTTTGAAAAATGAGATTAATAGAGATCTAGGAACCTGAAGAATGAAAATAAAACAAAGTTTACTAGTGTTCTTACTTCTTTACTTGTGGATTTGTTCCTAAGCTTTATGTTCTGCAAAAAAAATCCCAAATTCCCTTGCAAAACCTAGCTTTTCTCTTCCTTTTTTCTTCGCTTTTTTCTTTGATTCATTTCTAGGAAAATAATTCAATTTGTAAACCCACAAGAGTCCCAAAACAAATTAGAAACCCCCTTATAGAATGAGAGTCGTAAATCATAAATTTTCAATTTGGCATGGAGAGTGTTGTTAGCATGTGAATTTTTGCAAAATTACCATAATACCCCGCAAAGGAGTACTCTCGTGAGTGATGAACAAATAGCCTGCAAAGAATTACCTCTGCAAGTGATGAACAATACCTCGCGAGGAGCCAGGTTTCGCGAAGGCCATCTCCTTGTGAGGGGTGAACAGTGTAGTGCTTCGCAAAGAGACAAAATTTCTGTTGGTCACATGGCCCACGTGTCCAGGCGTGGCTGTTCCCACTCAGATTCTGATAAGCTCGCATGATTTTGTAAAATAACCATAATCAACCAAGTGAGAGTTTCACTGTAAAAGGATTCGATAACATCTACGAAATCCCTCAAAATAAAGGATAGAAATAGAATTCGGTGCAGAGTCTCTACTAAGGAAGAAGCTTGACTAACAATAAGAATATCTGATTAAATCAGCCAAGAGAATAATTCGTTGACACCTATCCCTGCAAAGTCAAGGGTTAAGCCAGAATTAAGGTAGTACGTATACATAAAAGTGGTAATCCTAAGTCCTATATGTTAATGTAAATTGTCAATTCCATAGACTGTAAAATATATAAAGTGGTAGATTAGGCATGGCATGAGCACATTGCATATCTTAGTCATGTCTGTAATCATTAAGTGCTCTTGGTTCTCGAGAAGGAAGATAAGATCCAAGCACTTGAAACCAATGATGGATCCGTTCCCAAGTTGTCAAGGTTCAAGACTTGAAGACTCAAGCTTCGTCAAGATCAAGGAAGGTATATGAAAGGGATACATCATGATAAACATAAGCTAAAATGATCAAAAGACTTTTATATGGCCTGATGGACAAACCTATGCCACTTACACAGATTCCCAAGTGTTTAGGAGTAGGTTCAAGACAAAATGATAGAAAAATAAGGGAACCGGATTGATTCGAGGGGGTGTCGAATCAATCCGACAAAGCTCGAGTGTCTTAGACTGAGACACTAGATCAATCTAGAGATGCCGGATCGATCTGTGTGGATCTATCCGACATAACCATATCGATCAAAAATCATAGAAATTAAAAAAAAAATAATAATATTTCAACACTTGTGATTTTTTAACCATTGGGAAAGATGCCATATCAAGGGTGCACAGTTGTGCTCGTCCCCTATAAGTATAAGAGAGGCTCCAAAATAAGCTCTCTAATACATAAGAATTCACCAAACATGAAGAGAGGAGATCTTTGAGAGAGCAAGGCATTCAATCTTCCCAACTACCAAGTAGGCTCTATTTATGAGCATCTATTAAAGATCAATGAGCTATTTAAGTGTTTTCCCAACACTTTCTATTTGAGGAATAAGAAAAAGAAAGAAAGTGGAGGGTTTATTCTCAGTAAACCCTTGGGTGAAGCTCTAAGAAGCAAGAAAGCATCTCTTGAGAGCTTGGTGGAAACTATTGCATATTTGCTTAACAAATGAGTAACCACCTTAATGTGCATCAAGCAATACATAAGCCTTGTGAGGTAATTTATATTGATTTCAAATTTATCTTGAGACCATAGCACTACTGTTGGAGACACCGGTAGTGTAGACCTTAACACCTACCGAAGACACCAGGATTTGACATAGCTCCCGCCAGAGACACCGAGAGTAGAACTTGTTTTTGTAAGTAGTAAGTTTTAAAATATTAGCCTTGATTGTAATATAATTTAATCTAAATAAACTTTGATAGCTCGGTAGTGAACTTTGAAAGTAGATGTAGGCCCGAGTGCCGAACCACTATAAATATTGTGTTGTGTGTGAATTATCTCTTTTCTCTTTGTTTACATGACATGTCTAGCATTTCTTATATGATCTTTCATATGTACAATTAACTAGGAACTTAAATTAATTAAAAGATTAAAATTGTAAATTTTTATTGCGTTGCATTTGTGATTATAATAATTGAAGTATATCTTTAAGTGCATTGAAT
>JAOXJP010085559.1:1521-14848 GCA_025762735.1 Platanus orientalis | reverse complement strand
GACAAACACATGCCCCCAAAAATGCAAGTCACTTTTCAATGCTGATGTGAGTGTTCACAAGCCTTTAAACATGAATTGTACACGGATTTTGCATACACAGAATCCGGAGTGCCCCCCCTACCACTGGGGTCTTTAGCTAGCCTTAAGTGGTATGGACAGTGACTTCCTTTTATTATTATATGATGTGGGTGGGTGGTTGGTTGTTCGACATTTCAACAAGGCTGCTGCCAAATGTTCCCTGGAAAGCGAGGCAAGGGCTTAGATAGACAAGGAATCCTGTCAGTAGGTATCACAATCCTATATAAGAAGAGCAAGCAACCACTGGGAGCAGGTGAAGCGCACCCATCAACAGAAAACACTCTTGTTTTCAAATTTTCAAACTGGGTCCTTCTGGGACTAGTGTCGTTGTCTTTGTTTTTAGCTTTGTTTTTCACCCTATTGTTTCTAAATAGTTTGTCTCTCTCTCTTGTTTTTCCTCTTAGGGTGGAGCCTCTTAATCACATGGAGATTACTTCTTTTGCCGGTTCTACTGTATTTCCATCACAAACTAGCACGTACGTGCGTCCAAGCATGTTGAAACATTTGTACTCCTGTAAATATCCCTGGAATGTTTTTCCCGTATGGAGATTGGAGACCGTAGAGGATACGGATTCTTAATTGTAGGCCCTGTCTGGTTGCCTTGAATTGAATAGAAAAGTGAGAAGAAAAAAAATTATACAAGAAAAGAAAAGTTTTTTGTTGTTGTTGTTGCTGTTGTAATTTTCTATTTTTTTATATGTCTGTTTGGTTGCCAAGAAAAGTAAAAGAAAAAACTTGTGTTACAATTTTCATGTGAAAGGGAGATTTTCATGTAAGAGTTATGCCAAAATAATATGGTTATATACAACAAAATAGTTATGTACATGAAATTTTTTTGAAAATTGAGGATTTTGGGTCTTCGTCAGCCAGACAACTTGAAAATGATTTTCTCAAGAAAATTTTGCTAAGAATACGAGAAAATGAGATTTTCATGGCAATTAGGCAGGGCCTTAGAGGTTGACTCAAAATTTACAAGTAGTAAGACCACTCAGGATCCAGAAGACACGGTCTCCTGGGATAGCCCTGCACTAGTCCTATCCATGAGAAAGTAAAAGGTATGTTTTGCATGTTTTGGTAAGGACACCCTTGACAAACCTGTATTGGTTTTTCAAGTGTGTTTTTATTAAACACCCGTGATCGATGCTTTTTCCTTCTCCTAACTGGGGGCTGCATAGTTAATCACTGAAATTTGTCTCATATATGTTGTGCTCTAGTTAGGGTTGTTAACAGACTGAAAATTGTCTCATTTATCCGTATATGGATTTATTTACTTAATCAAATAATGAATACAAAGTCTAATACTTGCTGATATTTGAAAATAAGATCCATATTTGTGTTTGTTTATTTAAATAAATATCAGATATAAATTCAGATATATTCAATTACACTTTCTATCAAAAAACTAAGGCTATGAATGGCGACACAAATTTGGAGCTAAAAACATGGGATGAGGGAGGAAAGTGGAGAGGGATGGGACTACTGATAACAGCAATAAAAAGAGTAGAAGAAACTAGACCCTAGAGAAGAAAACGTTGGAATTGTTAATTCAAGAATGGAGGTAGGATAAAGATAACAAAGATATCAAGGGCCTAATAACTATATGATCAGCGGAATTCAACCAAAGAAGGGGAGCTGGCTTCTTGGGAGGTTTCATCTAAGGGTTTGTTATATATATAAGGGTTTGTTATATATATATATATATATATATATAACAATTGTGCTTAGGTTAAGTTGATTGCAATGATGATAAAGATTTCATGTCATTTGTGCCTGGGTGTCAATATCCAATTATTATTTGTATTTAGTTCAAATTCGTGTCCACTAAAAGTGAATATGATACCATGTGTATCCAATTTGATTAAATGTTCATTTGTTTAAGAATATCTGATTAATGAATTTTTGTAATTAGGTAAATTCATATCCAATATATCAATCTAACTAAATGAATTTTTGTAATAAGATAAGTTCATATCCAATATTCAACTAGTTTAACAGATACTTATATAAACACATGTGTATCCGATTCAATTAATTATTTGATCATAAATGAATTGAATACGGATATGCCAATATCAGGTTCATATTCAGTTTATTTACACCTTTACTGGTGTGAAATCTCCCCATTCAAGCTGGAGATGATACGAACCTATTATGATTACCATATCTCATCTATACTTTTTTTGGGGGTGGGGTGGTGAGTTTATGTGCAAATGAATTTCGTGAGAACTATGCAAACAGCACCAGAGGGGCTGATGCAACAGTACTGAAAAGTGATTAACATTTTTTGGGGGGCACTTATCACTTTTCGGCACTGATGTGTCCGCACCTTGGTGCCATTTGCACAGTTCTCACGAGATTCATTTTCACCTAATTTTTCCACTTCCTCTGGGGGTAAATGGCTAGCTCGTCATGAATCAGTGGCAGCAAATGTGATATCTGGTGGCGATTGTAGATGCAGCAGCATTGTATAGCTGCGATGGATGATGAGGGCAGCCACTGCAATGAAAAGGAAGAAAATGTTCTGTAATAACAGAGTGTGTAGTGTTTATGATGAATTATAAGCTGACACATTGTGTTTGGGGTTCCAAAAAGTGTTCAGGTGTTAAAAAAATAAAAACAAGACACCAAATTAAAAAACACATCATGTGTCAATTAATGGCAGGCCTACATAGGCCTGTGTCGACATAGACAATCATTTTCCCAATGAAAATCATGAGAATTGAAAAAATGGTATTGCTGGTGATTTGCGTGGTGAGAAGGTGATTGATTTAATTAAGGGGGTGGCAAGTAAAACCAATGTTTATAGAGCTGTGCACAGGACCGGGCCAGCTGAGCCGTCCCAACCAGAGTCTGCTTCAGTACAGTTTGGTCCAGTCTGACCAGCCCAAGAATTGGCCTAAAAGATTGGCCCAAGAGTAGGCGTGACAGAACACTGGCCTAAAATTGAAGCCCAATCTAATGTTTGGGTCATATGCCAGTCTGTTTTGGCCTGGTCTAAGGTCCATATCATATTATATATATATATGTATTTTTTAATAATTTTTTATATAAAGATGAAATTTTCTTTTATAAAATTTTAGTTTATATAAAATATTAAAGTGCCTTGAACCGGCCCAAGCCCATCCTGAGGCCTGTATAATAAAGATGGGCCGAGCTTAGGCCTTGATTTCCCAGTTTCTTCTAGACCCCAGCCCATAATGTACAAAAACTGGCCTTCCCCTAGCCTACTCAGGCCCTGCCCGGACCTGGAGGGAGAGAGAGAGAGAGAGCATGGCAAATAATTGCATTGTAGCGTGATGGGTGTTAATCTATTATCCCTTTCTTCATCCCCATACCTCTCCATAATGCATGTACTTATGGTTTTTTTGACACATAATTGCATTGATGGTTATCGTGTTGAGGTGCTTTCCAACATGTTTTGCGGTGATGATCTTATGAGCTCATCTAAATGAAAGTTTTGTTGACAGTTATTTTTAATTTTTTTTTAGCATCAGCAGCGACTCCACATTACCATTGACAGGGGGGACAGCCATTGTGGAATTGCTGCCCATATGGCTTGAAACCCTGACCTCTCCCTTGATCTAGCCAATCTCTAAGGTGCCGCACAATCATGCAATTGTGGGTTTCGATCCCCTTATAATGAAACACAGGGAAAGTTAGTCCCATGACTGTTCAACAGGTGCTGTGGCTCCATATAAAGAAATTGCCTTGTTAGTAACGTCGCAACTTGGGCCGAAGCCAGACTAGTTCGGCTTGAAATTCTTGTGGACAAGACAATTTTGACTCCACACTGGGCCAAGTTCAGGCTATAATTTCAGGCCCGAAGTAATGTTTCGGTTGAGTTTAGGCAAGCCTTAGCCCATCCGAAGTGCCCAGCCTGGCCCAACTACAATATATATATATAAAGATTATAGTTTAATAATATATTAGTTTTTATGGTTAGTAATCTAGTGTTATTAAGTTTGGGACAGTTTAAAGTTGGCCCAAGCCCATTTTTATAGAATGGGCTGAGTTAGGCTGAGCAATACAGGCTGAATTCAAGTTTGGGCCGAGTATGGGCCATACTTATAACCTTTGACTTTGGTTCATGATAAATTTTGGCCGGCCTTTCCCAGCCCAATTTACAGCCCTCCTTGTAAAAGAATGTTTGTATTTCCAATAACCAATCGATGGCAAACCAACCAAATCATATGATATTTAGTAATGTCTCATAGGGTCTGAAAAACAGGTTTGGGTTCAACAAATTGCCATGTGTCTCATGTTCAGTGGATCGGGTTCTACCACTGAATGGGTCTTACATCATGATTGCTTTTTTCCAGAATTAGGATGACTTAATACAATAAAAAAAATATGGTTGTGATCACACAATCCAATTATTTTGGTCTATATAATCTCTGAGTTAAGAGTAGGATACAAAGCCAAGGCAAGATCCCTCCAATCAACTCGAGATATATATATATATATATTTTATTTACTTATTGCAAGTATGGAGAATGATATATAAGGTCGTTTCTGCCCAACCTGGCAGACCTACATCATGTTGACACCCACACAACATAGGACCGGACTGGACCAGTGAGAACCCGAGCAGGCGACACCACTGTGCACAGCTCACCCCACCCCCACCCCTTCCAGGGATTCAACCCTGGGTCTTTCCTAGGGAAGACTGACGCCGCAGCCACCTGAGCACAGGGGCGTTGGCCTTAGAAAAAGTGAAATTTGAACTTGGGAAACAAGACATACTTGTATGTGCCTAAATTGACCACCATTAGATTGAGCAGATAATTGACTTTCGGACATTACTTGTAACACAATCTGAATTCAAACAAAGTCAAGAATTAGGGCTGTAAATGGCCAGGTACATTGGCTTGGGCCTATATTAATCTTAGACATTCAAGCCCGGGCAAAGCCAATCTAATTTTATGGGCCTCAGGCTAGCCCAAGATCTATTATTTCAATTAGTAACCTAATAATTATTTTTAATAAATCTATGTAAAAACTCATTATTTAATAAATAAACTAATAATTCTTTAAATAACCAATGTACATATATGTATAAAGCCGTGGGCTTTGGGCCGGGCTAGGTTTGTCTCAAGCACAGCCCGGGCTTAAACTTTGGCTAGAGGCCCCTTCGGGTCTTAGCTGGGGCTAGACCTTCTAGGTCATTTCTCAGGATGGGCTGGGCCTGGCCGGTCAGGCTCTATGCGCAGCCCTAGGACTCAAGATTGGGCAAAGTTTCACATGGGTCTGATTGCTAACGAAAAGGATCCTCTCCTGCCACCTTATGACATGTTAAGGTCCTGTCTAACAGGTGGCATGATACGATTGGCAGGAAAAAGTGAAAATCATCTTTCAATAGTTGTAATTCACTTTTTTCCCTACAATCGTGTCATGCCACCTATTAGACAGGACCTTAACAGGTCATAAGCGACATCCATTCTGGATTGCTTAAGCCAGCGCGTGAGGCTCTCTAGACCTGGCTCATACTTTGGCTGGCTATGCCAGGACCATGAGGACCACCATTTCCAGATTCAGGCAGCATGACATGGCTCAAAATTCTAATGGACTGGGCATGGCTGAGCATTGGTGGGATAATCATGTTTGAAGCAGTTACCATTTTTCGCTTTCACTAGTAGGATCCATTCAGATGTAGTGCAATTGTTGGAACCTTGAGCTAACAACACAACCATGTAAGTAGAAATCGTCTACTACAGCTTGAAGTATGGTAAAGTCTGGCATCCTCTACAGTGTGCCACGTATCCCCAAAAAGTGTAAAAAAATAATTTTGATTGGTCATTTTCACTTTTTGGTAGGTGATTTCCAATTTTTTGGGGTAGGTGTTGCATTGTGGATGATGCCAGACTTTACCACACTTCAAGCTGTAGTTGACGATTTCATCCAATATACCCATTACAACTATGTGTCACATCAAACACGACACGTAGGTCAAGAATGCAGATTAAATGTGCACAAGCTAGCAATATTACTTGATCCATTTAGCCTAACTTGCAATTATTGAGAGTGATAATACACCCAATAATGCAAAACATTGAACAACCATGTACATTGATCGTTATCTTAAAGTGGCACTTCATCTAATTATATAAAAACATTAAGGAACCTTACACATGTTTCAAGTACACCTTGCTTGTATTTGTTGTACTTGACATCTTGGGTTACTATTAATTCTAAAGCTGATCGTCTAGATTACAAGAAGGGAAGCCCCCAGCATTTGGTGCATCCTCTTAACGAATACGTAAAGTCCTCCCGCATGCAGGGGGATACATCACGTCTGGGTTTAGGGTTCACTTTTTCAATGTGATGTGTCTGCTCCTGCTTGTGGGAGGACTTTAGGTGTTCCTTTAGGGGAAGCACCAAATCCACACCGAAAGGAAGTGACCCACAAAGTGTTTCATTTACATATATGCAGAACAGCTGGCTTTGTGGTTAAAAAAGGATGTGGTTTTTCTTCTAGATATAGAGATGCATTAAGAGACTAGTCTGTCAACGGTGAGGATTTTATACGCTGACTCCTAACCTCTGCCCGCGTCCGCCAATGGTCAAATGGATAGAAACATCAGCACCAAAAGTGATTTTCACTTTTTGGAGGCATGTGTAAATCACTTCTAACACTGATGTTGCCATTTTTTTATCTAGGCGTTTGCCTACACCGAGCATAAACAAGCCTTGCCGGTCTGTCAATCGCTTGCTCACCAACTTATATAAACTAAAATTGCTACTGAATATTGATCAAGATAAGGAACTACCATTCCATGGTATGGCTCATTGATTGGTGGTTGGGGTTCATGACCATTTATTTGTCATCTTTGCTTACGTATCATCCGAATACAAAAACTTTTGATTGGACAATTCTCATTCCTCCATGATTTGTTATTACTAGCTGTTGGTTGGACGATTTTCAATCCTCTCATAATTTGTTATCAGCTCTTAATGATGATTAATTTTTTATGTTTGTCTTATTTCTCAGCCTTTGAATTGGTGAGTAATCCAATAAATGAGATTTAAACTATTAATGTATAAATTATTTTTAGTGAGTGTCCACATTTCATGTACTAGAGGACTCTCTGGCCTTGTTGGTTTTCAGGCAAGAGTTGTATAAACATAAAATGGTGGGTGACGAGAAACTAGATAGGTGCATCAATCTTTTTTTATTATTTTTTTAAAGCTAGGATTTCTCATTCTTGGCACTGAGATGACTTGAAAGTTATTTTCTTGATAAAATTTCATCATTAGTGGGCAATAACTTTGCTGGTTGAAAACATTTACTTGGAATTATATATGGTTACCCATTCCTTGTACATTTATTAAAATTCCATCCCCTATCCCGATGTGTAAAAAAACAATAAAACCCTAAAATTCCCATTTTTGGGCATGCCTCACGTGTTGGTTGGAGCTGGTGGGCTACTTTTCCTTTTGAAATGGAGACGATTCAAAGTCTAGTAGTTATTATTTTATAAGTGATGACTTGCTCATTAAGATATATAACAATCGAAAAGGATATCTTGGTTGAGATTTTCATGTTCTTGCTGAGATGAAGTTTCATTTGAGCAGGTGACCACCTCAAGCTTTTAACAAGGTAAGCCTAGTGCAACTAAATACTGGTTCATTTAACTAAATGAGCTCAATTAAAGGCTTGGACTCAGCTCTATGAACTTCAAACTAAGTTCAAGCTCAGCTCATAATAAGTAAGTGGAACTCTTATCTAAGCTGAATAACTCGATTTATTGAAGACCCTAAGGTCCATAAGAATAGAAGTGGGCGTTGCTTTGTAAGTTTAAGGATGGTGACATGAAGGTATCCCCTTACAATAAATATAAATACATAGCACATGTGTGCCCGAGGCACACTTGACCAAACATACATATTATCTTAACATCAATCTTTCCACAGTTCTTTAAGACTACTTTGTAAGATTTTTAATATCATAATATGGGCTTATATAGATCAAAACACTGGATTTAGTGTGAACAGACCAGATAAGCCCATTAATATTGTGATCATACGGTATATATAGGGTTATGGTACATTTTATAGTACCATATCAGTATTTATGTGTTTTGATAAGTTTGAAAGATTGAAAAGTTTTGTAAGAATTGTTTATCTAAAGAATGTGTCTTTTTGTAAAAAACATATCTTCTCTTTTTTTATAACAGTTGTATCATTTCAAAATAAAAAGATGTGTAAAGAGAAACAAGAAATGTAATAGATGACCCTTCTAACTCTATTTAAAGAGGTCTTGATCCTTATTCTCATTACGTTAATTGCAACAAGTTATTCTATCATTGGGTTGTATAGGAAGAGTAGGAGAGAATGGAAGACAATACAAGACAAGAAAAAGATAATCTCAAAGCTTCAGAAGAACTACAATGACAGGTAAATTCTATTTTAGTTTTTCATGTATTTTCTATTGTGAGAAGTATGATGATGTTTCCTTAGATAAATAAATTTCTTACAAGTGGTATTAGAGCCAATGATAAATCATAAACCAACATGCATCTCTTTAAGAGGACATCAAAGTTCCCTCCTTATCGTCATGTAACTGAGGACTCATTAAAAAACAAAACAAAAATTAAAAAAAAAAAAAAAAACAACGGTGGCAACAATCCATCCAAGTTGGATCCCATTGAGTGCCCGATTCTAGATTCAGCAATTGAATTTGTTTAATCCAACAACACGTGGACATACCAATCATTGCAAATTGGAGGTATTGTACGGCAAGTTGGTGTGCTTAAAGCCAATGGCAAAGACACGCCTCCGTGTGCAATGGTGTTCCTTCTCCAGATGAGTAACGAGATCCAGGGCTTGACCAATCGGTGTTTCTCCAAAGTCTAAACCCAATTGCAGTTTGCAACGGAATCATTATTCCGTTCGGGCTTGATGTATAATTTGTTCTTCAGTGTTAGAGGGAAGAACCTAATCGGTGAGATGAAAACACGGGTGGGTGGCGTGAAGGAGTGGGAGAAGTCAGTGGCAAAGTATCATCATCACTCACGGCTTCTTTAAAGCCAAACCACCGCTCCACTGGTTTTAACCGGTTTTAAGATTCTCAAAAGGAATTAAAAATAATAATAATAATAATAATTGCCGAATGCTTGGTTTTGAAAGTGAACTAAAATGAGTTGTCAATGTAAAAATCTAAATTTCATTTTATCTCGTTACATGGTTTCCTTGTTTAGTTTATTTTACAAAAGAATGTATGTTGCATTTATTGTCTATGTTATAGAATAGGTAGTTTAGATTATTTTATTTGAGAAAAGTATGTAAAATATATTCCATTGTTGTTTTGGTTGGCTTGGATCGTGCCAATCCAAAAGAAACCCATAATGGGCGTAAGTCTCTAGCCCAGCCCGAATCAAGTAAGCCTTGACCAAATACATTTCATTTGAATTCAACCCAACCAAATTCAATCCTATTTTTACTTGGGAACATGGAAAGATGAAGTGGTGGACGGTTTTTGACAAAGAAGCCTTCATTATTGATACTATGCTTTCCAAGTTTTATAAACAATCGTGAGATATTGAATTTAAAACATAAATGGGTCCCACCACCTTTGCTTCCATATTGTTTATTTCTTATTGAAATAAAATACCAAAAATTTTCATTTAACGCCAATTGTTGTTTTGGTTTCCAATGCATCACCAAAAAATCGTCTCATCTAGAATATAGTGAATTGAGTCTTAGCCTAAGATTTGAGTTTCATTAATTATTTAATAAATAAATAAAAAGGTGGGTGCCCAAGATTTCAGAAACCACAATATATCTAAAGATTAATATAATCCTTGATCTATTACAAGGGTATATTACTCGTTTTGGTTTAGGCTCACGAAATCTAGCCGAAACGATTATTTATTCTAATAGAACCTAATTTAATAAATAAATTATGATAATTTATTGATTTAATTTATTTCTTTTAAATTCTTGATTATCATATAGTCATTGTATGTTTGCTTGATCCATGCTTCTTATATCACGTTGAAAATTTTATTATGTGTATCTCTTAATAATCTAATGCTAAATTAGATTCATTAAATTAAAAGGTTTGTTTAGGATATTAATTAGCTGTGTTTGTCACCGTCGTGATCATAATTGATTAATATAATTTTTGGATCACATAACATATATTTGTTTGTTGAATTGTATAATGACATTATTTAGATCTATTATCAATAATTGATTTGCCCGTCGGTAGTCACTATTTTGATATGGTCTAAGGCATGATAAAATAATTGATATAAACAAATATTTCTTTAGAAATCTATCTACCCATCGGTATTGGATTTTTATTGATTAGTTTTGTTGTTAAAACTTAGCATATTACAATTTTGGCCCATTGGAAAGAATTGTAATGAATGCGGTGCGTTTTCATTTAAGTTGGTGTTTTAGTTGCATTTATCACTGCTCTTAAATATTAATTTTCATTAGATCTTGTTAACAGTTTATATATCTCAAGATCAGTAAGAGATAGTAGAAAACCCACTTAAGGGTATACTTTTATGATTACTGGAGGTGCTGTATCGTTGAAAAACGTAATAAAACAATCATTGACAGTAATGTCAGTCATGCATGCAGAATTATAATTTGTTACAAGGTCATATATGAGTCACTATGGATGAAAATTTGTGTTTCAAAACTTTGAATTGTGAGCTCCATTTTGAAACTACTGAAAATTCTCTGTAATAGTTCTTCTGAAAAACAACAAGACTTTAAAAACTTAAGCATATAGACACTAAGAATCTTGTTGTTTAAATGAAGTGTCTGTTGGAAATATCATCATATATGTGTTATTGATCTATTGACCAAGGGTTTATCTCCTAAGTTGTTTAAAGAAACTGTTTCTTTAATGAAGAGGATAAAATCTTTTAATGTTCTTAGTTAGTAAAAATGTAATGCATTTATAAACACTTGATTTATTCTTTTGAGATTGGTTATTCAATGATTATGCAATTCATTTGTGCACATATTTAATTGCAGTTCCATGATCTCAGGTTTTTGTCTGGTTTAAGACAAATTAAGAGGACCATTTGAAAATGGACATGAACGATTACATATGCATGTCATTTTCATGAAAACACATGAAGGTTTATGTTGTTAAAGATATTGATATTTGTAATCTTAGATGGATCATTCATTGCAAAATAATGTATAGATTGCTATGGTTCTATATCAATATATTTAATGAACCAGATCTTATTGAGGTGTGCTCAAAATCTTGTGGTTGATTTTTATGTATATATTATTATTATTTTTTTAAATGAGTTGGTTACTCATCAAAATGTTGTATATATATATTTTTAAAAAATGACACTATTGATCTATGCAGCCCAAGTGGGAGAATGTAAGATTTTTAATCTCATAATATGAGCTTACATAGATCAAAACCCTGGATGTATGAGCAGATTAGATAAGCCCATTAATGTTGTGATCATACGGTATATATAGGGTTATGGTACACCTTTTAGTACCATATTGGTATTTATGTATTTTGATAAGTTTGAAAGACCGAAGAGTTTTGTAAGAATCGTTTCTCTAAAGAATGTGTCTTTTCGTAAAAAAACATATCTTCTCTTTTTTCCAACGGTTGTATCTCTTCAAAACGAAGAGATGTGTAAAGAGAAGGAAATAGTGTGATAGGTGACCCTTCCAATTCTATTTAAAAAGGTCTTCGTCCCTATTCTCACTACGTTGATTGCAACAAGTTATCTTATCATTGGGTTGCAGAGGAAGAGTAGGAGAGAATAGAAGACAAGACAAGTTCTATTTTAGTTTTCCATGTATTTTTTATTGTGAAAAGCATGATTATGTTTTATAGACATGTAAATGTCTTACACACTTACGTAACTGTTCATAACTTGCAACCGTGTTTATTGTAACATTTATCTTTCAAACATTTTATGTGTTGAAGTAACGCGTGTTTGATCAGTCATTGTATAGGAAGAAACTGCCATCACCAAAAACTTCCAAGTCAGCAGAGACAGATCAAAGAACATTTCGCCTTTTATTCATAAACTATCTGAAACTTCAATTAATGGTATTTGTCATAACCTGAATCCGCGAGCTGTGATGTGGGACATTTCTGAATCTGTGATATGACCCATTTCTCATAGCAGAAAGACTAACGAGATCGGAGTGACTCATCAACCATCTTATCAATTCACATTACAATCCATATAATTGATTACTTTTATTTGAATTTCCATTTTAAATCATTTGACCAATGACATTGCAACAGAATAATAATAACAATCACATAATTCAAGTAAGTGCAATAGAAATAATATGATAACATCAAGTTCAAATATCTTAAAATCCAAAGTATAGGCCTTAACATGCCCATGAACGAATATATACAAATCCTTGCCCAAAAAGACATATCTAAAGTACTGAAATAAAGTACATATCCATCAAGTAAGTAAAAAGTAAAAGAAAATGTCACATCATTAGACCAAAAAATCCATTGAACATCTTATCTTGTCGCATCCCAAATGGCCTTTACCAATATCTGTCCTCGAAAGACTTCATCTTTGGGTGGTGTCAAATTTGGATAAACTTGAAGAGTTTATCAAAAGGGTATGGAGTTTATGCCACACAAATGAGGCCAAAGATAATCACAATAACAAATAGATAGAATCAAGATAGAACAAGGAATCATAGAAAATATGAGAGTACATCAAACTTACAAAACATGCATCCTTACTATGATTCAAGTATGCACATATCACAAGATAACCACAAGAGAGTCTATAAGGAACCAAACTAAGTCATGTATATGCAACACGCTACATACCACATACTAAGTATTATATGTACATGTCAAGTAATATATGTATCACATGCAAAACTAAAAGAGTCTCCGTCAAATAACGAAACTAAATGAAGATAAACCATGAAAGGTCTTCGGCAAAACATATCACATAACCTGCATAAGGGTCTTTGACATAACATATCTTATAAAGGCTAACTCACTTTTTTCGGGTCTAAGAAGGACAACCCATATAAGGGTCTATAGGGCTACGTCTAGTCAATCCATATAAGGGTCTTTGGGATCATAAAGACTATATACATATAAAGGTCATAAGGACCAACCCACTTAGGAGTCTCTGAACCCAAAAGGGATCACAACATACTTTTGTAAAGTGAGTAGATACTATATAAGTTTGTCATTTAAAATGTCTACATGTTCTATCTCATGAAGAGTCTAAAGAATGTAGTAAATCACATGAAATGGGTC
>JAOXJP010085548.1:0-14849 GCA_025762735.1 Platanus orientalis | reverse complement strand
ATATATATATATATATATATATATATATATATATATAATTCCCCTCAACTTTCCACTACAATCCGAAACATTTTAAAAATTGAGGAAAAAAGCATTTCATTTCAGTTTTCCTACCTTTCCTCACGATCAAACGGGCCTAAAGCTAATGCTTACATATATATCAAATCCATAGACATATATAAGTTTGTCAATGTTGTCAATAAGAATTACAGTAATAACTAATAATAAATCAGACCATTTAAAAATAATTATTATCAAAGGTTACTAATATATAATCAAGTTGGCTATTAAAATTTTACTTATGATCAAGGATTATTACTTATTAAATATTATTTATCCTAGTATTGATTGTATATATATATTTTAAATAGTATTGATTTTAGATTAGTTGGCTGAGAATCCAATTAATTTACGCATCTTTAGGAGTCATTCAGCCCATAGTACATTGGAGAGCATATCCTTTGTCATTCGGGACACAATTTACAATGATTAACAATAGGGGGGCAAATGTTTTGTAACCAATTTTGGTGAGATCACGAAGTGACGTGCACCTCGGCCTGACATGTGATGTGTTTTTAATATGGTGCTTTTTTATGAGCACCCATTTTTGTAAATGAACAATTTGTTTACACTTTTAACCCTATACATTCCATGTGTCAATATGTGTTGAGGTAACACAATGATCACACCAATTTTGATCATAAAACATTTGCTCCCTAATCACTGTAAATCCAATCAGGTGAAGGATCATAAGTTTTGCATCAGATTATTCGGGTTTGGGTCAAATACGGTGGAATTCATAATAGGATTCAATTGATTAAATGGATACCCCACATCTTGTTGGTTGGATTAGAAACTTATTGAATTTAGTACAAATCCGATAGAATCCATCTCTTCGTATTATTTTAGTTTTCCTTTTTCATTTTAGAAAGTCAAATTTGTGATCAAATCCGGTAGAAAACTCCTTTTTATTGGGTTGACTGTTGATCTTTTATAGATTTCAAAAGGGAAAAAAAATGTTATGTGATGAAAAAGTGTATGTAATATGTATGGTAAATGATAAGTTGGAGGGTGGATTGTATCCGCTCCTTTTAACTAACGCTCCTCTCTGCCCCCTGTTAGGAGGCGAACACATCAGTGCTGACAAGTGATTTTCACTTCTTTTTTTATTGGGAGGGGGGTGGGCGCACATCACTTGTCAGCACTGATGTGCCCACCCCCTGATAGGGTGCGAAAGGAGCGTTATATAGGAGGAGTGGATACAATTTACCCTTGATAAGTAGACATGTGTTGTTTTTGGGGTTAAAATCATCCAAAAAATATGTTCAACTGAAAAACAGGTATTCAAATAAAGACACCAATTTTAATAATCCATCCCGTGTCAAATAAATGGTACACTTCTAGAGGTTTGAGTTAACATAGACAATCATTCTCCTGTTAAAAGAATTGTTTTCTATTTATTGGCAATCAAATAATAAATTTAATTATTGTATCAATTAGTTTTTCTAATGCTTTATATTTCTTGTACTTTTTGGATTCTCAAATTTATTTTCTAAGCCACTCAAATCTAAGATAACCAGATGGATTAGTTAAATGACAGGTAATCACCTGTAGCAAATTTCATTGTATGAATAATAATAATAATAATAATAATAATAATAATAAAAAAACAAAAGCAACAAAAAACTCATGTTAAAAGACCAAAAACCAATGCTTTTTGCTCATGATACAAAAAGCTACAGAGATGTTTGCTACAGCAAATCTTTGTCCAAATTTAGTGTGACTGCACCACAAGCTAACACATGAGGGTTTATAGGGTTAAAAACATCAAAAGATGTATTAAGAAAAGGTGTTAAAAAAGATGCCCCAAATGCAAAAAACAGATCATTTGTCAATCTATGGCGTGTTCACAGGGGCACATGCGAATATTGCTCACATAACATTATGACATTTTCCCCTAAAAAACACAAAGAGAAGGCACTAAAAGTTGTTTTGTTAGATATATTTTTAATTGATAAAATTTGGTAAATACTTATTGTAAATCTATACTAGGCCATTGCATGCAACATTGTAGAGGATATGTGCTTAGAGCTGTCAACCATCTAATTATTATCCATATTTGTTTTGTTAAACAACATGGATGCATATATATCCGATTTGTTTCTTTGGCTAAATATCTGTATCAATTTAAAAATATATATAATTAATATTATATTATAATATTGTAGGTCATGTTACATAGAATACAACATATGAAAACCTTAACCCTAACCCTTACTCATTTCTCATATCTCATTACCATTATGAATGAAAAGAAAACTGAAACATTCCCAATAGCTAGTTTTCCTTCTCTCGTTGATCCATCAGTTGTCTTTCGTTTTTATAGTTCTTAGGTCATTATTGTTTTCTTAAATATTCATAAGTTAATGAAATTTGATCTGATCTGCACTCCTTAAGCTGGGATTAGGTGCAAATAAATTTCATACAAACAGGTGCAAATGGCATTAGAGGCTGAGGCATCAGCACCGAAAAGTGATTCACACTTTTTGGGAGAGTGCTTATCACTTTTTGGCGTTGATATATCCACGCCCTGACACTATTTGAACCTACTTATACTAATTTCATTTGTACCTAATTTTCTGGGTTGCTTGCATCGCACTAGTGCACTTGGACAAGGGTGGCAATTTGGTTTGTCCACCTGAGGGTGTCATTGATCCAAGCTCAGTTTAGGGTCGTCATATGAAGACAAAGCTCTCTTGACACTGAGGTACCAAAGATACCTTAATTAGTCTTTTTTTGGTTTTTGTTTACATTATTAACACACACACACATATATATATATAATTCATCGTTAGTAAATTATTGATCAAATTGAGCTTTTAGCCAGCTAAGCTTAGTAAAGCTCGATTATGCTTACTTAGGATGTGAGCTTAAATCAAGGCTAAGGTTCTGGTATGTGTACTTAAAACAAGGCTCAAACTCGATTTGCGAGCCGAGATAGCTCGGCTCATTGACAATACTTGACCCTAGCTCCACCCATTGGGTAAATGATATAATAAAATGTCCTATGGATTTGGTGGGACAATCTAACGTAAGAATGACACTAGGGGCTGGCACACCAGTACTAAAAAGTAAAAAGCATCCCAAAAAGTGTATATCACTTTTTTGGTGCTGATGTGTTGGCCTCTAATATCATTCTTACCTTAGGTTAATTTTAAGTTGTCCTACGAAATCCTGCCCGAACAAGATGGTAGGCCGATTCCAACCCGTTTGACTCGTTTCAACTTTCGCGTGGGGTCCGAGTTCACTACTCCAGGGATACGGTTGGAAAGCGTTTCCCGCCATTACTTCACTCTCTGATACATACAGCCATTAACAATAAAACCAGCAATCTCAAAGGTGACTACTTCATCTTGATCTGCGTTTCGGTGATACAAAAATGGAGATTGTTCGATCTCAGAGGAAAATATCGGTGACGGACTTTGTTCCAACCCTCCCTCTCTACCGATCTGCTCCATTGCTCGAAGTAAGGCTAGAAGATTTCGAGCTTTTTGCCATCGACCGTCTCCGAGGTATGCCATCAGTTCGGTCTCGATTGATGATTCCACGTTCTTTATCATTTTTCGTTTTTTACTTCTACCGAGATTTTCCGGCATTTCTGAGCTTGAGTTCATAGGTAGATTCTTAGCCATGGTCGAAAACATAAGGTGTCTGTGTCGAATTAGGGTTTCAAATTTGTATATGATTTCAAGCTCTTGAGATGCGTATTTCAAGGATTTCATGTTAACTGATGGAAATTATTGTTCGCACCAGTTCTTAAAGGGATTTCGGATGGTTTATCACGCGGGAAGAAACCCGAGGAAATGGAGAAACTGGTGACTTACAGTCTAAATTGTATCCCGTTATTTTTTTTGTTTGTTTTACTGTAAAAAAATTTAGATATCTTTTTCGAATTTGGTTTTGTTGGTGTTGCAAGGTACGTGATCTATGGAAGGCGAACATGAGACATCAGAATGCATCGGATGTGATCAATAAGGATATAATTTCCCATTTTGTTCTGCGTCTTGTCTATTGTAGAACGTAAGCTGTTAACCTTCCAATCGATTTTTTTTATATTTAAAATTACTCTTCAAATTATCAATTTATTTTATTTTTTATAATTTTTTCCCCCGGTCCTTAGGGAGGACCTGAGGAAATGGTTTCTATCCATGGAGACAACACTTTTTCGCTATCGTTTTCGGCTTGAGAGCGCTGACGCCCAGGTAGGACTTGGTCATTGTACTGTGATAGTGATTTGTTATCCATGCCATTTTTTTCCCAGATTAAATATTGCTCAATATACAGAGGGCACTTATGGGAGAATTCGACCTTCCGTATAAAGCGGTTAGCAATGCAGAGATCGAGGTATCAGCATTTCATCTGCACAAGCAATTCAGTTTTTTTTTCCTTAAATATACAAACACAAACACAAACACAAAATTGGTAGTTACAGTTGGAACTGCAAGGGATACATAAAAGTTTCAACATAACATATCAGCTCCCCTGCACACATGCATAAACGCAGATGACCACGCATTGTTTATATACACAAAACGAATCACAATATTTCAGCGGAAGTGCATAGACTTAAGAGGGTGTCTATTCCTATGTAACTGGATCATGTATTTTTCTCTGTGGTCTTGAAAGCCTCAACTCTCGATTAGTTTTGAGTTCTCTTTTCAACATTAAATATCGGCCTCAACTCCAGTTATTCACAAAATAAAAAAAGAAAAAATATTTTTTAAATTACATCTTCCTATTATGTTGGGATAAGGCTGTTTGTTGTTGTTGTTGTTGTACATCTTCCTATTATGCTTACCATCTGTACATTTTCTGAAAACTTTAATGAATGCAATGTCCCAAAAATTATTCAACTTTATTTATTTTTCTTCCAGAGTGTGAAGGAAAAATTGGGACAAGTTGCACGTTCCATTGTTCAACCTTTACCCAGTGGTAAGAGAAGATTACTCACTCATCTAGCCTGATACATGTCATTTGACAGTTTCTGTTTTTCTCTCTGTTGTTTGATGGCTTAATGTTCTCTTTCACTTACTCAAATCATAATATTATGTTCCTAACTGGGCTGTTTCCATGCCCTCTTAACCCTTTAGTAGGGCCAGGTTAAAGTTTTATCTTTGCATCCAAATTGCAGGACCAGCATATTTCTGTAATAAAATCTAAAGTTTGTGTCTCAGTGAAAATATTTAGTGATCACGTAATGTTTTTCATAATACCTTTGAGATAGAGACCTGGTTCAGAGGATATTTTTCATTTATGATTGTGTGGTTTAATCATTCACATAAATGGATATGTTATGTTGATGTAAAACGAGTTTTTTTTTTTGTTTCATAATCATAGCAGATTTAGTGGTAAATAAATCTTACAGTTGACCATGATCTTCTATTACAATGCATGTGATTGACATTACTTAACTCAGGGGTTCTCCTTGTAATCACAAGGTCATGGATTTATTTTGGTAGACATGCTACAGTTAGTGAGGGTTAAAACCAGATGCCCTGGGTTCTTAAGCAGATAGTAGATGAAATTGAATTGGTAGGTTAAAAATTTTTCCTTTTTTTTTTTTGGGTATAAACCGGACTTGAACATGAGAGCTCATGGTTGAGCTGCTGTATGTCAACCTATTGAGCAATAGGCTTGAGCTAAAAATATGGAGGTATTTTATAATATCCTTGCATAATCTCTGTAGGAATATATGTATTATGTGAGAGCATAGCGTTATTGTAATATCTCGTTCATAGTTTTATATTGTATACGTATGCTATACTATAGTGTATAGTGTATGCACATATACATAGTCTAATAAAGTAATTGGGGGTGTATACTACATTAACTAGACATATTCACCACTCTTCTCTTCTTCTTCTTCTTCTTCTACACTAGCAAACCCTAAATGAACCAAGCTATAATCCATTTAATCCAACTTGGTATCAGAGCCCAATAGTAAGATCTAGAGACCTCTAGACAAGCAAAGCAAGGAGAAGACCTGCTGACATTAGCAGGCTGTGCTGTCGACATCAGCAGTCCTTACAACCAGTTGCAGGTACCATGTAAGACGATGTAAGTTGATCAGGGATTTCAGCATGAATTTATATGATTTTTAAGCCCTAGATCGAAGCCGTTTGGAATTTTTTTTTTCAATATATATGTAATGATTTTTGGAAATCGCTCATATTTGATAAAACTCGATCATGTGATCTTGTTGTTGTTGTTGTTTTTTCCCTTGGGTTCAATCAGTTGATCTTATTCTAGAATGATGCTATGGATCTTTTGAAACAAGTGTGACCTCATTTGACCAATAATTGAGTTTGAAGCTTTTTCTACTAACAAATTACCGTCTCATGATGTTGCTGGATTTTTTGAAATTGACTCTGATTGTTCTGGGCCTCTAGCAACTTCTGGTGGTGATTGATAGCAAATGAAGCATTGTAAGTGGGTTGTGCAGTTTTTTCTGTATGTGATTGGGTCCGAATCGAAGCTTCATGACTGTTTTTTTGTATAAATACTATTGTGACATTTATTGCTCTTCTCTGAGGATTCGCATCGAAGCTAGATAAATGTTGAGGCTTGTATGCTTATGAGATTATGTTCTTGGGTCTATGCTGCAATTAGAGGGCTCCTAGTGGCTGGTTTGTGTGGTTTAAGGGTTGTTGACCTAGGTGGTTGTGTATAACTATTGTGTAGTGTAAGAGAATGTATATGAGTATAATATAGTGCATGGGTGGCATACTTGTTATATTCTGAACTCCTTGTATTAGTAAGGTATAGTATTAGTATTCATATATATACTTTTTCATGAGTACAGGAAATATACAAACCCATATGTATTATACTATTCTGCCTTTTCTTCTTCTTCTTCTCACTACTAAACCCTAACCTTTCTACTTGGTATCAAAGTCAAGGAAGAGCCACCAGACAGTTGACCAAGAAGAATACCAGCCAAGGGACTTGCTGATGTCAACAGGCTATATGACTGACATCAGCAGTCTATACGATAGCTACAGTGGCCAAGAGGGAAAACCTAGTTTCTTGTCGATCATGAATTCATGTGATTTGTAAGTATTTTCACAGAATTTTTTGAGAAGGGGAAGAGTATTTTTCGAAGCCTTTTTTTGTTTGTGGAGATTTGAAAAACTCAGATTTCAATCTACTCAATTTTTTGATTGATTCAGTGTTTTTTTTTCCTGGATTTGTTGGTCAATTTCAGTCTCTTATATGATTAGAGACACATGGGATCAAGTCCCATGCGACTTGGATGAGAAGAAAAGTGGTTGTGTTGAGTTTTCTACTATAGTGTTACTGCCTGATGTGATTTTACACTTCTGTGCTTTATGTTTTGATAATATTTTGAGTGGATTGAGATGCTTCATGAGATAAATATACACAAAGCCAGGTCATGCTCCAAGCAGAGTTCAGATAGAGAGCTACAATTGATGTAGCACCACCATTAGAAAATAGACCAAAACAGTGTAGGATTATGTGGACAATAGGGACTGACAACAAAGAGTATACATAGGCTAAATCAGACTCTGTTTTGGAGCTGAAATGGTTTGGCTCAGGTAACAGACAGTACAGCAAAGGAATTATGAATGGGACTGATACATGGTTTATAGTTATAAATCTGGGCAGATTATGAAGCTGTCTAAGAGAAAATCACTGGTATAACAGGGCTATGTGCAGTTTCTTAATAATCAGTAGTAGGAACTCACCACTCACACAGAGATCTGTGAGAGGGTCTTAAAGAGATGTTTCTGGACTGGTTTGGTAATTCAGAACTGGCTAAACAGCAGGGTATAAGACAATTATAGATTCAGCACAGGGGTCTCACAGGACCTGTATATGTTCTTTGAAAGTGATAATTCTGGATGATTTAGCCACATAATAAAGGCTCAAATAGAGGACTGGGTGATAATGGATTAGACAAGGTGTTATAGGCTGGTGGTTTAGCATTGCCGCAAGGCTTGGGAGGTAGATTTGTTTCCTTTTCTGAGGTGCTACTTGATGGACTTTCACAACTTAAAGTGCCTCAGGTCAGAGGATTGAAGATAAGGGTTCTTTGATGGGAAAATCAAAAGGAGAATAAAGAGTATGACTGTTGCAGAGTTTTAGGTAAGTAGTATCAAGTTCTCTTGCTGAAATTCCCAGGCCGATAAAAACTATGGTTTTGCAGGGTTTGAAACGGGCTGGAAAGATGATATCTTAATGAAATCAATAAGGGAATGGGGGAACTGATGAGCTGCAAGTTCGGGAGGGAGAAGAGTTGATTTTGGAAGGAAGAAATAATAGGGGAAGGGGTTTCTATGGCTGGCCGAATATTATGTGGGATGAAGAAACACTGATTTTATGGAGGAAAAAAATAGGAAAGAGGAAGGGAAAGAAGGGGATCTGCAGGGTGAATACCAAGAAACAATCAAGAATGTTTCTTGAAGACTATTAATGTCTGAGAACCAATAAAGTAGCAAAGACAGAAGAAGAAGAAGAAAAGAAGAAATACCTAATTTTGTGGGAGAATCCCTGACCCACCTTGGTTAATCCCTAACCAAGTTCAAGCTAAGGTAGAAGCTTGAAGAAGAAGAAGACACCCTACTTGTCAGAGGAGAGAAACCCAAGTTTTTTTTTTTTTATTTTATTTTTTAAATTTTGTTGATTGAAAATAAAACAAAGAAGAGGAGGATTCTAAAAGAAACTATCCAATTACCAATGACCTCTTTTAAAGAGTTGCTAAAATATAGCATACAAGATGCCAAAACGTGGGGCTCATTGGTAGTAGTCGACCAATCCTTATTCTCTAATTAAATGGACTTCTCTAAAACATCCAAAAACAAAAACCATAAATCCTAACATGTCCTAACTCTAATAACTTATAAAATATGAAATAAAACAGTAAAAACGCAAATAAAAGGACTCCAAACAGCATGGACACTTATCTCTTTGAGATATCCCATGTGTGCTACTGTGGTCTTCACGTGTGGACCTAAACCCATGTGTGGGTCCCGCATTGCCTCCTATGTCCGCATCAACAATTCTCCAATGACCATCGTGAAGTTGGATGGTACCAACTTCCTGCCATAGTTACAGTTAGCCAAATTGACCAGATGCCACAGGGACAACTAAAGCCACGAAGTCGGAGGATTCCACCTATTTCAAATGAGAGACAGAAAATGCACCTGTGATATCATGGTTACTCCATTCTATGGAATTTGATATCGGTAACACTTGTTCCTCAGAGGTGGGTTAGATTGGATGCATATATGAGCTCTGCCAGAGAGTGGCAGATGAGATAGAGGGAGCAGACTATCTTGGCCGTGACCACTCCTTACTTAGTAAATGGGAGGAGATAAATCATTGCTGCACCTTCTTTTCCACGAATCCGACAGATGTTGCAGCCTTCTGACCCTTTATCGAAGAAGATAGGGTATTTGAGTTGTTGGCTGGCCTGAACCCTGAGTATGATTAGAACTTTTTTAGCCCATGAACCATGATTGTGTACTCTCTTTATTTGATGTTTACTCCTACTTCCATAGAGAGGAGAGATGTTGTAGTTCTATGTTGCATGTACCTTCAGTTGAGGGTTTTGCTTTAGTCTTATTACAGAGCAGTGTTAGAGGTGGTGGTAGTACTCGTGGTAGAGGTTCAGGTCATCTTGGTATTGCTTTTAATGGGAAAGATTGTCTTAAGTGTAAGCATTGTGGATGCTCACATTACACCAAGGAAACGTGTTGGGATTCGCATGGTTGTCCACAGGAGTAGCAGCACGGAACCTTCTCAGTGTGGTAGTCAATGTGGTGGTAGATTTGGCACGGATGATCTGGTGTTCATTTAGTGGCTTCTATAGCTTATGAGTTAGCTTCCATGCCTACTCTTGTAGTTCCTTCTAATGGGTCCTTCCATGTGAGGAGGTTGAGGCACTTCGTTGCTTTATGTCTCAACTGGAGCCTTCATCATCCACTCCATCCTCATCCTTTGCCACTCGATTAGGGATATCAACCTCAGCTTTATTTGTATATGTTTTAGTTTCTAGCAGTCCTTGGATCATTAATTTGGGGGCTACTCATCATACTACAAGTATGCCACCCATGTACTATACTATACTCATATACATTCTCCTACTTGTAGTTGCAAAATTAGGGACTGTGCTGACACTCAATGGGATTGATTGATCCTAAATGTGTGGGAAATAAGGTTGTGTAGCCCTTAAGAGTAGTGTACTCTTGTGGATGGTTGGAGTTGACTAGGTATAACCATATGAAATATTGTTTGCGGTGATTTGTGTACTTGAAAGTGGTAAAGATTCATCATCAAGCATGGCATCGTTACAGTCTCAGGGTATGCTGTCACAACATGTTGAAATTCCCGCCACTTATTTTGGTATTTCAATTCCTTCTCATTGTTTTTTATCTAGTCATTCTTGGATCATTGATTCATATGCTACAAATCATATGGTTGGAAAGTTCTCTTTTTTCATTGTATGAAAATTTTCTGGTCAAAACAAGGTTCGAACAACTGATGGGTTTATTCCTTTATAGCCGGTCAAGGGATGTTTCCGCTACGTCAATATGACTTTATCATCCATTTACATGTTCTCAAGTTTACTTTGCATTTATTGTTTATTAGTTGCATCATCAATCCTTAATTTGCAGTGTTACTTTCTTTCCATCTTATTGTATTATTCATGATTTGGTGATGAAGAAGGTGATTGGTAGAGGACATGAGAAAGATGGTCTTTATTTGTTGGATATCTCACCACCTATTGATGCCCCAGTTCAACAGCTTCTCGTGATGCTAGTAAATGCCAACAAATCAAGTTCTAATGATTTGCTATAGCGGCACAATTGTCTTGGCCACCCTTCATTATCCTTGTCATGATAGTTGTTTTTTCAGTTTCATTCTTCTCTTGATTTCCACTATGAACCTTGTGAATTATCCAAATATTGTTGGTTTGTTTATCTCTCTAGTTCGAATCGAAGTGTGGTTCCATATTCTATTGTACATTCTAATGCATGGGGACCATTCCTTGTTGTTTCCATGCCCGGCTATTGATACTTTGTTACCTTTGGGGACGACTTTTTTCAAGACACATGGGTTTATTTGTTGAAGAATAGAAGTGATGTACCTTAAGCTTTTAAATCCTTTCACAAAATGAGAGTGACCCAATTTGATGCAAAACTTCGTGTCCTTTGATCTGATAATGGAAGTGAGTATATGTCAGGCAGTTTTTTTTTCTTACTTGAATGAGTCTGGCATTCTTCACCAGATCACCTACCTAGGCATAATTGAACAAAATGGGGGTGGCGGAGAGAAAAAACCATAATTTTCTTAAGACTACTATGGTTCTCCTATTCACCATGCATGTGCCTAAGCCTTTTTGGCTTGAGGGACTACAAGTTGCTGCCTACTTCGTGAACCATATACCTCCTTGTGTGCTTGCCTTTAAATCTTCCATTGAGCTAATCTCCTCACCCTCTAAATTGTTCCCTTTTCCAATTAAGGTTTTTGGTGTATCTGCTTTGTTCATTTGCTCAAGTCTGCGCAAACAAAATTGCACCCTAAAACCCTTAAATATATTATCCTTGGTTATGTCACGAGTCAAAAAGGGTATTGGTGTTATCATGCTTCTAATCGTAGACGGATTGTTTCCAAGGATGTAACATTTTTTTGAATCATGCCATTATTTTCTTTATAGTAGACATATCTTCAGGGGGGAAATTATTGTGAAGAGACATCTTCTCCTTTGCCATTATCTGTGCCTTCACACATTTCTCATTCATTCCTATTAACTGTGCCTTCACACATTTGTCCTTCTTTCTCATTACTTATACCTTCGCATGTCTTTGATGATGGTGATGTTAATGGAGCAACAGAGCTCAAGGTAATGGAGGGTGTTAGTTGATAGGGGGTGAAAGGGAAGGACTTACAAGTGCATGTGAGAAAGAAGCAAAAAGATCTTCCTTTACATGTTCTGATGCAGTATAATCCCAAAAGCCTCTAATCTCAAATTAACAAAGCGGAAGCAATAACTCAAGAATAGAATTTTAAATCCACAAGTAACGACGAAAATTAGAAAATCAGAGAATAGAATCAAACAGAAGAAGTTGGACTGATATAGAATAGAAAAGAAGAAAATAGGAAGAATGAACCAATAAGGGTAATTATATAATTTCTGTACAATATCTCAAAATTACCAAAATACCCCTACTAACGCTTAAGAAAAATTTGAAACTTATATTGTAGATTTTGATGTGCACAGAGGTCCTATGTTTCAAATTTCATTGAAATCCAATGAGATTTGATGGTTTAAATCATAGAATTTCTAAAACCTGAAAGATTTCTTTAAAGGTGGTTTAAGAAATCAACCAGAAATCTTGCCTCTAAGAAGGTAGGGAAGAGGGGATCAAAGGGGAAAATTAGGGCTTTTATAGGGGATCAAATCCCTAAAATAAAAGAGGAAGGAGAGGGATGTTATAAAATGCGATTTTAAGAATATGAAAACCTAGAATTTTTAGATTTGATACATATATAATGGAAGAAATTCTATAGTAAAATTCAAAGAAGCTAATGCGGACAACATTATGCAACTTATGTATGTGCCACCACACAAGAGAGTAAGGTTCAAGTCTTGTGTTATGTATGGGTTCTTTTAATTATTTAAGGGGTGGGTTATTTTTGTAATAAGGCTAATAGTGCCATGGTTAGTTTAGGTTTTTTGGATTTTTAGCTGTAATCCCATTTTTTTTACTTTGAATCCAATTTTTCTATGACCAAAACTTGACTTTTTGACTTGATTTTGGTGTCATTAGATAGGTTATTTAGTTACCTTTCCAATGAGACCAAGATTGCACAAATCAGAGATGATTTGGGAAAGTTATGACCAAATTACTAAGGGAGTGTCAATAAAAAGGGGAATCGTGTAAACTAAACTTTGATGGTGTTTCGTTTGGGAATCCGGGGACAGTGAGGTATGGGTGTGTTGTGACTTGTGAGAGACTCCTTAGACCGAGTTTTATGAGTCAAAGGAGGTCCTATTAGTGTTGCTAATGCTATTTTTGCTGAGTTAATGGATCTCTTGGAAGTGTTGAGGCTTATTAAGAAGAAAGGCCTAAAAGAGTGTCGTGTGGAAGGGAATTCTTAGTCGATTATTTTTTGGGGTCGGGGAGTCCGTTGTGTTTCTTGGAGGCTCCATCACTTCATATTTGGGATCAGGACTTTGCTCAAGGAATGGGATGTCTATTTGGTTCATGCTCCCCGATCTCAAAATGATTTGGCTGACAAGGTGGCCAAGTGGAGCATTGGGCAACTTTCCGGTTTTGAAGGAGATTCTATGCCTGATTGCTGATGTTGTTTCTCCTCTTTTGGGTGTGATTGTTTTTTGCTGTATTGTGGTTGTTTTTTTGTTTTTCTTTTATATTTATATGATTTTTTGTAATTCATAAAAAAATAAAAGGAATAGTGTTATTTAGAAAGTCCTAAAATTTTAGTTTTTAAGAAAATAATTTTTTATAAAGTTATATGTTTTTAGAAGACTTGGCTAGCAAGTTTAGGATTTTAGGAAGTTTCCAATTTTAACAAGTTTCTAATTGTTTAAGTTTGCAAGTCTATTTAAAAGCAACCTCTCCCCCATAATTTGATAGTGAAGAATAAACAAAATTTCGAATATTTGGGTGTTCTCAAGGTATGGTTGTAGTCATGTTCTCCTTTCCAAGGGTTGATGCAATCTCCTAGGCTCTCATCTCCTCTCCATGTGGATTATAGCACCCTAGTGCACTTGTGAGTATCCAATCACCCTCTATCTTTCTCCAAGGTATCTCTTATCTCTTATCTTTCTATTTTTCTCTTAGTTTCTTATTTTCTCTCTTTCTTTCCTTTTTTTTCTTCTTCTTGAAACCTCCATTAAAGAACCTTCACCTTTTTTTTAATTCTTTGATTTGACCCATCAAATTTAACGAAATTTCATGAAATTTTAACTGTAGAACCTTGAAAAACATAAAAAATGGCCATAAATTTTTAAAATTTGCTGACACGTCAGACGGGCATTTTGGTAATTTTCAGATTTTCTGTCCGAAATTACAGAATTACCCTTTTTGGTCCTTTTTTCTTCTTTTCACTTCTAATTCATTCTAACTCTTTTTCTTTGACTCTAGTTACTAATTTCTAAATTTTCATGGCTATTTGTGTTCTAATTTCAATTCTTGATTTATTTTGCTTCTGCACTTTAAATCTAACCATTGTTTGAGGGTTTTGGAATTACTCTACATCAATTTTTGGTATCTTCCCATCATACTGTATCACAGTGTTGGGTGTCTTTGTGGCTATTTGTAGCCTCTATTTTGTTCAATTGTTTTTGATTTCGTGTATGGTCTCTCTTTTGTTCGGTAGCCATGTGTTTGGCCTTGTGGAATACTTCCTTCTTGTTCTGCTCAATTTCCTTGGTTGTATCTTGTTGGTTGGCCATGGTGATCTACTTTAGTATACAGTAGTGTAAAGTGTTATTGTTGTTGGCTATGCTTAGTTTTCTCAAATTCTTGTGTGGAGCCCGCTTGAAAGAACATCCCCCTTCCAAGCCTAATTTAGAAAAAAAATATGCTAAAATATAAGTTTTTCATCACTCTCGGTATTTTGGCCATAACTTCTGACTTGTACATCGAATTTATGTAAGGTCAAATGTGTTAGAAAGAAGATTTAAAGATAGACAACTTTTTATTTCACGAAGATTTCCAAATGATATGCTTATATTTTATCATCATTTCATATCCTTTAGTCTTTATTTTTTACTTGTTTTCTCTTTGTTTTATTAG
>JAOXJP010085537.1:0-14849 GCA_025762735.1 Platanus orientalis | reverse complement strand
GGAATGGCGGAACAGGATTCATGTAGCCGACCCCAAATAGTTGGGATAAGGCTGTTTGTTGTTGTTGTTGTTGTTTTTGTTGTTTATCCTTGTAAACACCATGCGTGTCACAAAGCTGCCTGCACCATGAGTTATGGTCATAAAGAATCCAAGCTCATGTAAGAGATGTAGAATCCAGGCTCATGTATAAGAGATGGTAATTGTCAATTAGGAAATGGAAATTCAAAGATCCAACGTGATAGTGTTGGCATGTTGTGCTTACATTGGATTCTAACTTGGGAAATTAGTTGAAAAAGACCCACTCAAGGCATTTTTGCCTACGTCAATCTTATGTTTAGAAACATTTCAACAAGTTAGCACGCATGATTTTTCATATGGGACCCAGTTAAGGGTGGCAATTTGTGTTGGCCCGTCGAGTTCATGTCGTGTTGAGATAAGGGTGTACAACTATATAGCTCAACTCTAACCCGACCTATTTACTAATCCTGTTCGATTGCTTTGACCCGAAACACATTTACAATCAACCCTAACCCGTTTATTTCGTGTTGGGTTCATGTCGGGTTCGTAAGTTATGTGGTAATTAATGTTGGCGAGTCATATTTGTTTCGTGTCAAATTAAGGGTATACGACTATATGGCTCAACCTGAACCCGATCCATTTATTAATCGTGTCAAAATAGGTTGACCCGTTTTGACCCAAAACGCATTTACAATCAACCCTTATCACGGGTTGTGCCAAACATTGCCACCCCTAAACCTAGTGGAATTATGCATTTTGGGTCGTAAATGTAAGAATATAGTATTTTGTCTTATTAAAAAAATTATTTTTCAATAATAGTTTTTCGAAATTATCAAAACAGTTCAATGCAACTTTTGCTATTTTACACCTGTTATAGAAAACAACAAACAAAACAGTATAGTTCAGCTTGCAGCTTTCTCACAGCAACTGCAACAGCGAAAGTAATGCAACCACAACTACAACAGTAACAACAACAGTTTTTGCACAACGCGTCCAAACACCCTCTAAGACTTACTCATGGAGAACAATGGAGGAGAGGAGAGTCCACGACTCAACCCCTAGGAGTAGAGACTGACGTCGCAAACCTCATACACAACACACGTGTTTCACTTTTTTTCAAAACATCTTCGACTAATTTTCATTAATCTAATGTGGCCTTTAAATAAGCATTACATGGAGAATAAAATAATATAAAATCTTAATTTCTAGATCTTCTAATAAAATAAACTTGCAAATAATAAAAGCCTTCTTAAAATAATAAGATTCTTTAAGAGAAAAAAAAAAGAATCTTGGTTGGCACAATATTTAACTTGTTAGCCAAGTTATTGGGCTCCACAAGATCTTAAACAATCTCCCAAAATATTCTCCACAATCTTGGAGAAAATATCACCAATTATTCTCCACAATCTTGGAGAATAGTAGACTACTGAAATGGCATTGTGGATCCCCTAAATATTCCTCAAATATTCTCCAAAATCTTAAAGAATGCTAAAGATATCTTGCAGCTCATATTGTGGGTCTCATAGATTGAGGCGGTTAACCCAGAAAAAGACAAAATACCATTGAAAATAAAATCTTATTCTACCCCTTAACAAACATGTCTTATTACATTCAACCCCCTAAGACTTAAAATAATTGCAAAACCCTCCCTTAAAAACAATAAATTCTTAAAACATAAAATTAACTCTACACTACTAAACATTCCATGGAAGACTATCCATGGTTTTCCAACTTCTTCTTCTTGACATGGTATGCTCCCACATCAAAGGTCCATGGTGTTCATATTATTGAAAGATGCAATCCAAATAAATGTTTGGACCCGAGGTGGGAAGAGGCATTTCCAAACAGAATTAACTGGAAACAAAGAGCCAGGTGAGGGGGGATGACAAAAGAAGAGCAAGGCAACACAAACATTAAACACTGTTAGTACAACTAACACACAGGAAGTTAGGTCCATTGGGTGTTTGTGCTGTCATAAATAAAATGGGACCACTAACACACAAATAAAGAGACACCTTTTCATATTATCCATTAAAAAGTAAGAAAAAAATGAAGAGTCTGGATTTTCTGTAGTGGAAACTTCAGCGATTGGTGAAAATTTCCATCTCCATTCAACACGCTGTGCTTTTAAAGAAAACAAAAATAGTTTAAAAAATATTTATCTAAATGACAAAAGCACCCTTGTTCCCTCTTCATCCTCCTCCCTCTCTCCCATGTTCATCTTCATCCTCAGTAATCGGATCACTAGCATCGACACCGTGACGGATCCATAATGCCTGCAAGCCAGATATGGTCCCCTCTTAAATTTCAACTACAGAGGATCTGGCTCTACATCTTCTCCACTGCCTGCAAGCCAACCACTCCTTCAACGTTTTGTCTCTCTTTCACCACCAAAACCATACTCTCTCTCTCCACCAAAACCACCAGCATCCCTCTCCCCCTAAATTTCTCTCTCCACTCGTCATCTTCCTCCCCACATAAACCAAAGACCTACAACTTCCCATTCCTCCCTTTCCATCACCCTCTCTACTCTTTCACACTCACACAGCCACCCCCCTCTTCTCCTTCCCCATCAATGCCACACACCACCCCCTTATGATTTTTTCTTCTTTTCTTTGCTGAACTTCTCCTTCTCTCTTACCTTCTTCTCCACTCCACACTCATGCAGACTGCAACCCATCTCTCTCTCTCTCTCTCTCTCTCTCTCCCTCCATCTTCTTGCCCCAACTTCAAACAAGATGCACAACAAACCCATCACCACCGTCTTCCTATCCCGAAACGTTGCTCTCTATGTTATCAAGATGGAGAGTCCATGAGCATCTGTTCCTCCACTGCCTAGTGGTAGCTCTGGTTTGGTATAGGTGTCTGGGTCGTTACAAGTATGCACCGGTGCTTTTGGAGTCTATGAAGAAGCAGTTGCTCAAGTAGAGTAATTTCCGAGTTGGAGGCCTCTCTCTCTCTCTGAGGCAGGGTGTTGTAGAGGACCCTCCCACTTGTGCTTTGCTGGGGTATTTGGGGGGAGCATAACAAGTGCGTTTTTGAAGGGAAGGTGTCGGATATCTCAAAGATGAAGGACAAGATTTTTGCTATGATGTATAGTTGGATGATCCATCTTCCAACTTTTACAAGTTTGAAATACACTTATCTGATAAGTTTTTTGCTGGCTGAAACTTGATCACTCAGAAATGAATAAAGATCCTCACTTTCAGCACTTGAGGCTGATGAACAAACAATAAAAAGAAGAGGATAAGGATGAAAGGATAGATGTAAGCAGCAAAAACTTGCTAACATAAACCTGTAGCAGCACCAACTTACTACAAAGGCCTACAGCTCCAACCGCAGGTAGACCAAAGCTTCAACTAGGGTTTTGAAAACAAATCAATTTCTCTATTCCATTTGTTGGGGTCATTGCTTTGGGTCAATGGTAGTGGCTTAGGCTATCTGCATGAAAACACAGGTTTAAGTCTCGTCAGCAGCCATTTTATGCAAAAAAGCCAAAGGTTAGGACTGCATCCAGTCCACCTGCCGATGGATTAGGACATGTAAAGTATGGGTTTGGCCTTCAAGAAAGAGTTTCTTGATGAAAGATAGGTAAAAGAAGATGGAAGGCTGCTGTTTACTGGTTTTAGAATCAAGAATTGAATCAAGATTGAATCTTGAGGTTTCTTTAATTTAAAGATTCAAAAAACAGTCAATATAGCAAGGTAACACAGCAGTTTAAATGGGGAAATCAGTAAGATGATACTAATCAAGATCAAGAAGTAAAGAAAGAGAAGAAAGGAGAGAGAGATTGATAAACTGTCAACCAGCAATACTAAAACACTTTTAAATAATTCTAACTAAACCCAAAACTACTTCTAATTACACATAACCCCATGGCTTCATAAGCTTTATTACAAAAGAGCCCTTTAGGCTGTATTCTCCTACTAAAAGACACCTAAAATAAAATAAAAACAACTCTAACTACCACAGCCGATGGGTACTCCTCCAAGGTCTTGCTTCAGGCCTGACTTGGATTCCAAATATGGTATGTGGAGTCCAACCATTGGATGGTAGTTGCATCAGTGACAAGTAAGGTTATATTACTAGTAGCACTCTTGCCCCCATCCCCTCTGACCCTCAGTTCTCCAAGAAAGAGGCTGAAAATGCTCTTGTTGTTTCCTGGCTTCTCCAGTTTATGCAGCAGTCACATGTATCTGTTTCTGGATCTTTTCAAGAGATGGGATACCTTAGAGAAGACATATTCTGAAGTTGGCCAACTCACTCAAGTGTATGAGTTTCACCAACATGTGTGGTAGATAAAGAAGGGTGATCAGTCTATCACTACTATTACTCCAATTTGTGCCATCTGTGGAAGGAGATTGACCATTATGTGGTTCTTCCTGCTCTATGTGTTGTTGATGCTTCTGTCTTTTGGAAGTTTGTTGAGGAGATTTGTGTTTAAGCTTCTTGCAGAGTATGAGTCAGTTCACAATCATCTCCTTTCCCGTGATTCATTCCCATCCCTTTGAGGTCTATACCTTTCTCCACTGTGAGGAGCGTCATAGGAGTGCTATGTTTGTGTCCCAGACTCCCCTACTCTTGAGAGGTCGGCTCTTACCTCTGTGGCTGAGAGGTGGTTGGGGTGGTGGTCGTGTTGGCAGTGGCTCAGATGACTGGGATTGATTACCCAGTCCTCAGCGTGGTTCTCTTGTTGGTAGTTGTGGTGTAGCTCCTTGCCTGACTACTAGGGGTTTGTCTAATGCATGTGCCATCACCTCTACTGATATTGCTCCTCCTATATTGCCTAAGCCTTCTGCTATCTCTGGTGGGGAATTGGCCTCCCTTCATGAGGAAATGGCCTCTCTTCATCGTTTTGTGACTCAGATGAATACTTCTTCTAGTGGTGCTTCTATCTCCTCTGTTGTTGTTGTTATAGGTATGACTTTGCACTTAATGCTTCCTCTCCCACCTTTAGTACTTCCTAAATTATTGATTCAGGTGCCTCCCACCATATGACTGGTACATCGTCTCTTTTCTCTACTTATATTGTTAGCTCTAATCAAGACATAGTTCATATTACTGATGGCTCCATGTCTTCTGTTGTTAGGACTAGGTCTGTACCCATTCATCCCTCTTTATTTTTCTTTTGCATTTCATGTTCCTAACTTTCAGTTTAACCTTATTTGTGTTAGCCATCTTACCAAGTCTTTGAATTGCAATGTCACTTTCTTTCCTTTTTATTGTTTCCTTCAAGACTGAGTGATGTGGTAGACCATTGGTAGAGGTCATGAGGAGCGAGAGTTATATCTTATTGATGCAACATCTCATTTTGCCTTCCTAGTGCAGCAGACATCTTCGTCCTCTTTATTTGAGCTTATGCAGTGGCACTTCCGTCTTGGCCACCGTTCTTACTTTACTTTATAGAAACTATTTCCCACTTTATGTAGTTTTGTTTCTATGTCTTCCTTTCATTGTAAAACATGTGAGTTTGCAAAACATTGCAGATCGTCTTATCCTATGAGTACGAGTAGGAGCACATCTCCTTTTTCTATTGTTCATTCCGATGTGTAGGGTCCTGCCATTGTTACTTCTCTATTTGGTTACCGTTATTTTATTACCTTCATAAATGACTTCACTCGTACTACTCATGTTTATTTGTTGCATGCTAAGCATGAGCTGTTTTCTACTTTTCAATTGTTTCATAAGATGGTAGATACTCAGTTTCATTCTAAGATTCGTATTTTTTGTTTTAATAATGGAGATGAATATATGTCTTCTGCTTTTTCCTCGTATCTCTCTCAACATGACATTATTCATCAAAGTACCTATCTAGGGGCTCCTAAACAAAATGGGATTGATGAACAAAAAAATTGTCATCTGTTAGAGATTACTCGTGCATTGTTATTCACTATGTATGTTCCACAAGTTTTTGGGCAGATTCTCTTCAGACATTGCTTATCTTATGAATTGAATGCCCACTCGGATTCTTGATTTTCAATCTCCACTTTCTCGCCTCTCCAGTTTTATTCTTGGTTTCTTCCTCCCAAAGTTTTTGAATGCATTTGCTACGTCCATGTTCCAAAGTTGAATCATTCTAAGTTGGATCCAATGGCTCTTAAATGCATTTTCCTTGGATATGCTCTGAATTAGAAGGGATACAAATGTTATCATCCCTTTACTCAGAAGAGAATTGTTTCCATGGACGTCACCTTCTATGAGACTGTTTCCTTCTTCTCTCCTAGCCATTCTCATCTTTAGGAGGAAAAATGTGGTGTATGTGAAGATGATGCTGCTCTTCCTTTCTCTGCTCCTCCATATTCCGTTGATGTTGATGGATGTCATAGCAAGAGGGGCAAGAGGTTGTTCCAAAGAAAGCAAAACCTACTCAAAAGAAATGATGGGTGAAAGATTTTTTATGCAAACATTGTGAAAATGCACTTGAATATTCCTCCAAACAAGAGAGTTTGACTCAAGATGCATGTAATGTGTGGGTTATTTAGATTGTTTTAGGGGTTAGGTATACTTGTAATAAGGCTAATAGTGTCATGGGTAGTTTAGGTATTTTTAGTCATAAGGGCAATTTTATAATAAGGCTGAACACCAAGAATAGAATAGTAATTTTATGGGTGGTCAACAGCTAGGTTATTTGTTGTCTTTTAGTGGTCTTAAAGTCAATATGTGGGGCCTACAACAAGGCTGATCAACAGCCCTTATTAGTGTAGGTTTTAGAAGTCTTAGTTTTAGGAATGTCCCAGTTAGCAAGTTGCTTAGTTAATTAGAAGTTTCTATTTTAGGACATTGCTAAATTTTGTGTTTTAGAAGTCTTATGATAAATGCGCTGCACATTTTTGTACTTGATATGATAGAATTAATAAAAATTTTGGTTGGTTTCTAGCTCTTCATGAGTGAAACTCCTTCTCTTCTTCAAGTTTGTAGAGTCTTCAAGTCCTTAGTGCCTAAGGCTTGGCTTGGTTGGTGATTTTCAAATTGTGAGTTTGTGATTTCTCACAAGTACGTCTATCATCTTCTCTTCTTCGTTTTTTTTTCTTCTTATCCTCATTTTTTCTTTTTTTTCTCTCTTGTTCTTTGTCGTTTTCCATTTTTCTAGTTTCTTGAATTAAGTGTGTACAACCTGAGTTTTTATATAATTTCATATAGCTATAAATCTCTGAATAACCTAAAATTTAGTATATATACTCCTCATATACGTTAGAATCACAATTTCAAAATTTTCTAACGCACAATCATAAGTATTTTGATAATTTCAGGTTTCTACCCAAAAATTACACAATTACCCTTTTGCGTTTCTTTGTTGTCTTTTCTCTGTCTTTTCTTGTTTCAATTCTTCCAAACCCCTCTAATCAAGTTTCTTCTTATATTTTAATTAAATCTTCGAGTACTTAAAGTTCAATTATTGGTTCTTTAACCTTATTCTTGTTTTCACTACATATCATGGGTTTGATTGAGATTCTTGACTATCATTCTACATCAACTTGGTATCATCTACATTGTGCTACATCACTTGAAGATGTCTTTATTCCTTCTATTCTTTCCTGAAAGAAAGAATTTGGATCCTAGAGTCAACTAGAAAGTTCTCTTGTAGTTCTTTCTTTAAGGCTATTCTTATTTCCCAAAATGTTGATTTGTGCTTTCCCACTCAGAAAATTTGGGATTCCCACACTCCGCCTAGGGTGAAAACCTTCTTAGATTCTCCATAGCTTAATCGTATAAATACCATGGATGTCCTTCAAAGAAGATGACCCTATATGACTCTCTCCCCTCATTGGTGTATTTTATGCATAGAAGATGGTGAATCTGCAAAGCATCTCTTTTCCAATGCAAATTTCTGAGTCAATTTAAAACTACTTCTTTACAAGAATGATACATCTTGTGTGGCCAAATGACCTAAAAGACTTTGTTGCGCAATGGAATTGTAGTGGACACAGTGTTCGTGTTAAAGCATTTTGGGACTTTTTGCTACACAGGGTGATATGGGGAGTTTGAAAGGAAATGAACAATAGGTTGTTCGAAAATAGATTCAAACCTGTATCTGAGGTGATTAATTCCATCATTAGAGATGTGGGTTATTGGCTCGGTGTGGCTAAGTTCCAAGGTATCCCGATGCGTCTTTTTTATCACGTTTAGGCCAACCTCTTTCATATCTCTCCCACCTCAAAGGTGAAGAAGAAAGTATTGCGTTGGATTCCTCCTCCAGAGGGTTCTTTCAAGCTCAATTTTGATGGTGCTTCTAAAGGGAATCCAGGCCTAATTGAGTTTGGTTGTGTGCTTCGGGATCATTCTAGTAATATTATTCGTATTCTTTGTGGGCCTTTGGGTGAATATGATTCAACTACAGCTGAAGCTCGGAGCCTCTTGCTAGGGCTAAGAGAAATAAGGCGTATGGGGATTGTAGGATGTATTGTTGAGGGGGATTCGACCGTCATGACTAGTTGGGGGGAAGGTAAAAGCAGCAAGAGTTGGACTCTTAGTTTGGTGATTTATGAGATTCGGGAGATAATCCTATTGATGTCTATTTCTCTGTCATATCAATAAAAGTCAGAATGTTTTGGCGAATAGCTTGGCCAATAGGGGTGTTAATTCTTCTTTATTTTGCGAGAATTAGATCCTAGAGGATTGTTTGTAGGGGCTCCTCCTACCCTGTGTTGTTGTATTTTTAGTTTCTTTTTTATAAAATGTGGTTAATTATCAACAAAAAAAAAAGGTTAGAGCTTGCTGAAATGGAGGCAGAGATATGATGCATGGATACATCCTATTTTACTCTGAACAGGTGGTTTTATTTGATTTTTCAAAAAAGACATGATACTCTTCGAGTCAGGCTTCATGAACCAAAAGTGCAAAGGAAAGATCAGTATATTTGCTACATTTCTTGCCTTACAAAAACAGTTTGAAGAGCTCACAGCTATGCGAAAAAATTATTAGGCTGGACAACAAAAGTACAAGGTTGAATGGGAAAAGCTCAAAGCAACATGAGAAGCTAAACAAGCTAAAGTTGTTGAATCAGTCCACATTCTTCCTCCTAAATCCTAGGGGTGGCAATTCGTGTTGGTGGGTCAGGTTCATGTCGTGTCGAGACAAGAGTATATGACTATATGGCTCAACCTAAACCCAACCCATTTATTAATCGTGTCAAAGTGGGTCGACCCACTTTGACTTGAAACATGTTTATAGTCAACCCTAGCCCGCTTATTTCGTGTTGGGTTCGTGTCAGGTTCACGGGTTGTGGTAATTCGTGTTGGCGGGTCAAATTCGTGTCGTGTCAAGTTAAGGGTATATGATTATATGAGTCAACCCGAATCTGACCCATTTATTAATTATGTCAAAGTGGGTCGATATGCTTTGACTAGAAACACGTTTACAGTCAACCCTAACCGGTTATTTCGTGTTGGGTTCATGCCAGGTTCATGGGTCATGTCAAACATTGCCACCCCTATTAAATCTTCTCTAGTTCCATATCAAAAGTCAGATATCAAGAGCTAGAAATATGTTCCAACATCTGATTCCAAGCCCAAATGCAAAACAGATCACAAGCGGCATGGTTCGTGCAGGAAGTCCATTTTAGGTCCTCCACCCTATTTGCCACCTCTATTGCGGCCTCTAGAAAAATCATCCACTAGAAGTTGTGTGATGTAGCTTCCATCATTTGGTTGGACCTCAAGTACTCCATATAGAAGCCCAAACTTAAGCTCAAGCCCAAGCCCAAGTCTAAGAAGTCCTAGAGGTGTTAGGGGGACATTTTTTTTCACCTTCACTAAGGCCATTTGTGCCATTATTTTAGTTTGGGGTAGGGACTTGTAATAAGGCCAAAGGCCAAGGGTGTTTTGGGGGTTATTTATTTTAGTAATGGTGGGCCCAAAAGGAGTAGCCGATTTAGCTCTTTCTTTTTGTGTGGGTTTCTTTATTTTAGATACTTATCTAAAATTAGAGGATGATGTAAGCCTATATAATAGGCACCCCTTCATTGTAGTCGACATTGAATATTTTGAACAAAATTGTTTTGAAACAAACCCACAAGTGGGCATACTTCTCTCTCACAATTTCTTTCTTCTTCTCGTTTTTCTCTCTTATCTTTCACGTCTCTCCTTTCTTTCTATCTTCTTCCCTTTCTTCCATGACAAACCCACTTTCCTCACCTTCGCTACCTCTTCTATCATCTTCTTTTATTTTTCTTCTATTTCCTTCCTTAACCTTTGTTGCTACTTTGTTCACTCAATCGTTGAAATCAAAATTCCGCAGGCTACTCAACACCACACGATTGAAGATTTTGGGGAATTTTAATTATCTCAAATACAGGCCACTATTAAAGTGCTAGGGTAAATCCAATGAGCAGGTTTGATTCCCTCTTTTATTCTTCTTTTAATTACAATAATTCCATCGAATTTCCTCTTTTAAATTCTTAGTACCATAGTTCTTTCTCCTACTATATTTCTAATTTAACTGAAAATTCTGGTTTCATAATCCATACAAAATCGCCCTAACATCGGATCCCTTTTGCTTGATTTTTTTAGGAGTTTTGTTTCCCTTTTAGTCCACTACAAAAGCCCTCAACCTCCCTTCTGATTTCCCTTTTGTTTCTTCTTTAGTTTCAAAAGATTCTTTGTTGATTCTATAAGAACTCCATTAAAGGAGCTTCAAAATTTGGGGATTTTCAAATTTATATAGCTGGAGTGATCCAAAATTCACGAAATTTGACCACATATTCAAGAAAGTCAGCCTAGCCGATCAGGAAAATTTGGGATCTTTCTGACGCCCACCAGGGGTATTTTTGTAATTTTCCATTTTCTAGACAATTACAAATTTTCCCATGATCTGAAAATTAAATATTTTAATTTCCAAATTCCTATTTTGTTCTTTGAAATTGTTTTCCATCAAATTCCACATCACTGTGATGGAGTTTAGCCCTTTTGAAATTTGAGGACGAATTTCCAACCTCAAGAGAATGATGTGGACATTGTGAAGAGGCTCTTGTATGTTCCATCACACAAGAGAGCCTAGTTCAAGATGTGTGCAATGTGTGGATTATTTAGATTATTTTAGGGGTTGGGTATACTTGTAATAAGGCGAATAATGCCATGGGAAGTTTACGTATTTTTAGTCATAAGGGTAATTTGTAATAAGGCTGAAAGCCAAAGGTAGAATAGCAATTTTATGGGTGGTTGACAGCTAGGTTATTTGTTGTCTTTTAGTGATCAAGTGATGCGGGCCTGCCAAGGGATTAGCAGTGATTCCCTGCTGATGTGAGCCACAAATAGTAGCTAAAACAATAATTTAGAAGAAGAAAAGAGACAAGACTCAATTCTGGAAAACCTGAGGCAGGGTGCAAATGACAAAAACACCCCTGGTAATCAAAGAGAATCAAGAGGCATTTGTAGGGTTTGAGGCAACAGAATAGTGAAGAAAACCCCTAAAAGAAATCAAAAAAAGATCTAGTAGGTGCAATTTTCACTATTTATGGACTCAACAATTAAAACAGCAAGTAAGGCTAGGTTTAGGTTCAAGAACTATATGTATACACAAAATTTTTGCAAGGAGATTTAAAAAGAATTTAGATAAAACAATAAAAAAGTAAATAGAGAAGAAAAACCTGATCAAAGAAGTGCCTTAGGGTACCTTTTAATAGGGGCAATTTATCATTTAGGCTGCCCAGATTTGATCTTGTTGTGTGTAGGATGAAGTTGCATAAAATTTCAGCAAGAATCTCTTCTTGGTTGTAACCGTCTAAGCGGTCCAATGTATAGAGCTTGTTTACAGGTTGAAGATCTCAAGGAAACCCAGCAAGATTGAATCTTGAAAGGTTCTTGGTGGTTCTTTAATGGTAGAATAAAGAACACATCAAATAAATTATAGAAGAAGACAAGAAGAAAGAAAGAGAAGAGGAGATGTCATGTAGAGAGAGAGAGAGAGAGAGAGAGAGAAGGGAGAGAGTCAACCAGCTTGCTAAGTTGGTAAAGTCTATGGTTGTTGTACCACAGACCTGGGTTCAAAACCCGTCTTCACCTACTTATCTATTCACAAAAAAAAAAAAAACCATCCTTTATATATTTGGACCCACTAAGCTCCTAAACCAAATAGGACTCCTACTTCCTAAGGCTATTGACCAGCTATTCCTAGCCATATTTGACTTCAAACTAAATTCCTATTATTACATCTAGGACCCTGGCTTAAAGCCTTATTATACTTTCCAAGGCCTTTAGGGTCTGGTTACAAATAAAACCCCAAAATTAATCAAAGAAAGCAAATATAAACCCTATGGAAACAACCCTAATTTAATATAAATCCAAAAAAAAAAAAAAAAACCCTAAACACTGGAAACGACCCTAAGCTATCACATTCCATCTACAAGGACTCTTCCATTTGGATTTAGGCCTAGGCTTCCAAAGAGGGTATGTCCTTTCTAGCAAAGATAAGGTTGTTGCATCAATTCCAACCCCCCCCCCCTTTAAAAGAACTCAACGTTGTTGATTTTGGGGGTAGATTAAGGATACCATCTCTGCCGTATGGCAAATGTTGAAGAATAAAGGAGTTGACAGTCTTCTTAAGCTTCAAAGCGGGCATATCACAGCTAGGCACCATCTGCCTCTCCTGATTGCAGTGTTTTAATGAGAAGGTGTTCTTGTACCCGCAATGTTATACTTTCTTGTCGTACATCCATAGTCGCCCAAGTAAAATGTGGCACACCTTAATCAAAAGGACATCACATTGTACTAGATCAGTGAACTCACCAATAGAGTAGGTTAGTAAACATCTCCCATGTACCTTCAAATTGGTGTTGTTGACCCACACCACTTTGTAGGGAATTGGATGCGATTCCGGCTTTCATGCCCAATTTCTAGTTGGTGCAACTGACTCTAATCACCATCAAACATAGCTGGCCATTGCATCGAACTCTAGTTTGAAAGATACTATTCCTGTGCCAATCCTCATCTATCTTCTCTTTTTGCATTGTCAATAGTGGACGTATAATATAAATGGCCTAATCATCCTCAAGCTCATTTAATTCATCCTCAAGTGTCTACTCCGCTTCAAGGACGATGGTTTGCTATAGTGTATGAACTTCCTCCTCATGCTACTGGCTAGAAAGACCCATCACACGGTTAGGACATTGCGCCATCAAATGTCCATAGCCTTGGCAATGGTAACACGGACCAATTCTTCCATTGGATGTAGAACCCTTAGTGTTTCTAGATCGGGGAGGGGTAGCACTACAGACTAGCCTAGAAGAGGCCGAAGCAACACCATTAGCTTGTGGCTTGTTAGCTGTCCTGCCATAGGTTACGATTCATTCCTGTGAGAACTCTCAATGAAGGCTTTCTTGTATGGGGCTTGCTTCAAATTCTCTTAGGCGATATGTATAGATAGCATCATCCAATGTCAGTACATGGATGTAACTCAAACCTGCAGAAGTCTAGGGTTGTATCCTCACCGACACATAGCTACCATGATATCATCATCCCACTTTTTATTTTGGTAATCTATCATCATCCCACTTAAATTCAACTCGTGTGGCCATGTAGTAAAAACGACTTGTGTACTCTTCCACAAAGATACTCCCTTGCCATAACTGAGTAAATTAGAGACGAGCACGCTACCTATAATTCGGTAGCTAGAATCTTCTTCTCAAGGCCGCTTTCAATTCCTCCTCAAAAAGGTTCTCATCTTCTAGCATGATCTTCCTTGTATCGATCCCACCACATCCTTGCAATACTCTTCAGCTTAGCTTCCGCAAACCTGAATTTACAGCTTTCTAGGATCTCATGCCAATCAAAGAAGGCCTCTATACAATGTAGCCAATCAAGGAACATCTCCAGGTTGTGATGTCCAAAGAAGTCAAAGTACTTCTAATCATGCATTCCGGTTTGCCTCATGATGGGGAGGACCTTGGTGATAGACTGTCCGCTCATTAACCTCTTTTCCGATTGATATCTCCTCATGTTGTGGTGGCATGTAAAGAATTGGCACCATTCTTAGACTATTGTCCAAGAATGGTAGGAACAGCGGTCCAAGAATGGCTATGAGCTTTAACCTTAACGAATAATTCAGCGTTGCTCACCATGATAGGTCAAAAATGGTCTGAATCAAGACAATCAAACCGGGCTTGGAAAACCTGGCTCGAATGAGCCTAACCTTTGGTACCAATCGGTGTGGGGCTGCCAAGAGATCGGTAGTGATTCCCGGATGATGTGCCCCCCAAACAGTAGCTAAAACAATAATTTTGACAAAGAAAAGAGAAAAGAACTCGATTCTGGAAAATATGGGGCAGGGGTGAGAAATGACAAAAATACCCATGGCCATGCATCAGAAAATTTTGTGCTCTGACAGTGTGGTACTTAGGCCTATGGGACACCACTATACCAAATTTCTCTTAATTTGGATCAGATTTAATATGTGAAAATATATGTGCAAGTTGCTGCTGTAAATTGGAATCAAAGAACCCACTATCAAGAATCGAAAATTGAATCAAGAAACCTAGGAAATCAAAAGAGAATCAACAAGTGTTTGTAGGGTTTGAAAGGCAATAGAATAGTGAACAAAACCCCTAAAAGAAGTCACAAAAAGATCTAGTCTAGGTAGGTGCAATTTTCACAATTTTTGGATTCAACAATTAAAACAGCAAGTAAGGCTAGGCTTAGGTTCAAGAACATATATGTATATGCAGAATTTTTGCAAGGAGATTTGAAAGGAATTTATATAAAACAATAAAGAAGTGAATAGAGAAGATAAACCTGATCAAAGAAGTGCCTTAGGGTCCCTTTTGATATGGGCGATTTGCCATATACACTGCCCAGATCTGATCTTGCTCTTTCAGCAAGAATCTCTTCTTGGTTGTAACC
>JAOXJP010085526.1:0-14849 GCA_025762735.1 Platanus orientalis | reverse complement strand
GTTCTAATCCTATGGACTAATACTAAGCTTAGCTCTATAAAAGAGTAATAGTACCCTAGGTTCAAAAGAGAGACATCTACGCCAAAGAAAATTCTTGTCTGAGAAGTGCAGCTAGTCTGAAAGCCAGAAAACCTAGGTTTCTACTGAGTGATTGATCTTGTACTGCTGAAAGTAAATGTGTGTGATCTCCCTCTAAGCTCCCTACATTAAATATCAAAAGGGGAGTCAATCTTGGTTATCCGTTGAAAGGAAACCAACGAATCACAAGGTATCTAAAACAATCTTGTTGTGTTTCAATCTGTGGAAGAAAAGGCACATCAACTCAAAATAGGAGCGTCCACAACTGATACATCTTGCAACATCAACCTATATGAGGTAAAATTGTATTTATCATATTGATTATTGTTTTAAATCCCTTCTACCGGTGACATCGGAAGGAGCATTGTACTATTCGGAGACAGAGTGCAGATAATGCTTGCATAGCAAGTTGAAAGGTTTTTGTGTGAATTTTACCTAAATTGTTTGTACTTCAATCTGAATAAAATTACAGGAAGCTCTATATTGAGATTTAGGAGTGGACGTAGGCCTTAGCACTGAAACACTATAAATACGGTGTCTTGTGGTTGTGTGTGATCTATTCATTTTATGCTTACTGTTATCATTGCACCTATGATCATCCTTGTATACTAATTGAGTTGAGTATTAATCAAACTATTCTCAAAAGGATAATTGAATCACTTGACCCTACATATATCAATTGGTAAACAAAATAACAAAATTGATAAAGTAGGTCAAAGAAAACTAAGTAGGCAAAAAGAGTGCGACAATCCTATTCCCCCCCTCTAGGATAGAATTTCAATTGGTATCAGAGAAAGATTGCTCTTGTAGGGCTTAACAACCCGAGTCAAAGATCCTACTCACATGGAGAAAGTTTAAAATGACCAACATGAAAGAATCATACTCTACCACAAAACCACAATTTTTTTATGGGTCAAATTATCCGTATTGGAAAATACGAATGAGCACATTCCTACAATCTATAGATTTATCTGTATGGATGGCTATCCAAATCAAGTGGACAAAACCCACTAACCCCGAAGGGGAATGGACAGAAGCACAACGGAAGGCACACCTTGTAAACTACAAGGCATTGAATGCAATTTTCTGTGCAATAAGTCCGACTGAATTTAGATGAATATGTAACCTCATTGCGGATAAGGATGCTTGGGAACTTTTAGAAGTAATCCATGAGGGAATAAATGCTGTAAAGAAATCTAAGCTGCAAATGCTTACTTCAAGGTTCGAAGAACTTAAAATGGAAGAAGATGAACAATTCATCAACTTTTATACTAAATTGCAAGACATTGTGAACGACAAGACCGGATTAGGGAAACCTATAGAACTAGCTGATGTAGTAAGAAAAATTCTTAGGTCACTTCCCGAAAGGTTCAGAACCAAAATAACTGCTATAGAGGAAAACAAAAACATAGATACCATAGTGATAGAAGAACTAGTGAGATTTCTCTAAACCTTTGAAATAACCTTCAAGCAAAATACCAAAAATAAAGATATTGCTCTTAACGCTGAAGAACAGTCTAATTCAAAAAACGAATCTGATGAAGAATTCGCAAAAGTAACTAAGAATTTCATAAAATTCTTTCGAAGAAACTCTAAGGATTATAAGAGGATGTTGTCTAGGAGGTCCAACCAAATTCCTATAAAGAAGGAAACCAGTAATGATGAGCCTATTTGCTATGAATGCAAGGGCCGAGATTATTATGTCAAAGAATGTGCCAACAAAAAGAAACTAAAAACACAAAGAAAAGCCATGGCTGTAACCTGGGACAATGACTTTAATTAGTCTGTGAAAGTGAGTCTCAATCAAGTGATGATGATATGTATCAAGGAGTTAAAGTCTTTATGACCTGGAACATTCCTGTGACTTCACTCACAAATAGCATTGAATCAAAGAGTGACAGTGAGAGAGAGTTCGAGGAAGTAGATGATGGGGACATCCAAGAAGCGTTTGACAAACTCTTGAAAAGTGTTAAATTAGAAAAATAGAACATTAAGTTGAAGAAAGATATTAAAAAATTGATATGTAAATCAATTTCCTTGGAACACTCCATCTCTCAACTTCAAACCACATCTTTTGATAAACCTAGCTGTGAATCTAGTAAACAATTTAATAGAGAAAATGGAGAATTGAGTGAGAAAATAAATGAACTAGAATCCTAACTCAGAGAGTCTAGGATGTTTGCCACTCTTAAAAAAGATAACAGGAGAATTGAAAAGAAAAAGTTGGAAGAAGCCAACAATAATCTAAAACTTAAAATACTCCAATTAGAGAAAGTGACAAATAAACTTAAGTGTGAAAAAATGAACTTAAGAGATACATGTTTAAAGCTATCCGGTAGGATATGTGAACTCCTTGAACAAATAAGGGATTTGGAGGAACAAAAGAGAACTTCTTAGTCTAATTGCCTAAGAAAATAAAAAATTTGAGAGAATGATTTCAATGGGTAAAGAACATGGTGACATGAATGGTGTAGGATACAACTCAAATGACTCAACTACTCATCCAACTAAGAACACGTTTGTCAAGGTAAAAGGAAAGGCACATGTCTCACCCCTAGTCACTCAACAACAGTCCAACACTTATGTTGGAAGGACTTTTCATTCCTCCAAAGAAAAAGAACCAGAAAACCTTTTAGGACAATTTCCATCCCAAAGGCCAACAAACTTTGAAAGAGGGCAAACCTCATTCTCTAAGGGAAATACCAAGGACACACACTATATATTCTCTTTGAGATCAAAAGTGTCATATGGCAACCAATCAACCTTTACCAAAAGAAGCTTGAAGAATTATAGAAGGTATGATTGAGATAGTCAAAATTCTTCTCTCAAATATAGAAACTCTACCAACAATGATAGAAGGAGAAAAAACCGGTTTTACCCTACATATGCCTCCACCTCTAGTAGACCACCATTTATATATTACTACTGTGGACTTAGAGGTCACATGAAAGTAGACTGTAGAAAGAGGCTAAATGATTTGAAAGCTTCAAAGTTTTAAAAGAAAAACCAAAATGATAGAAGAGCAAGAAAGATGAGCTACTTTCAAAAAGTAGAAAATGAAAACGTTGAATATAAGAAAATGATGTTAAACCTAGCTCAGTCCAAAACCAAAAAAGTTTGGGTGAAAAAATATGACTTCAAATGCCTTGTCATCCACAAGGCATTAAGAGCCGGAAACACTTCAAGATGGCATCTTGACAGTAGATGTTCCAAACATATGACTGGGGACAAGTCATTATTTACTTATCTTGCTGAGGTACAAGATGTGAGAGTCATATTTGGTGATGAAAACTCTACAAGAATTGTAGAAAAAGGCACCGTTGAGGTTTCAGGAATTCCAAAACTAAATGATGTCTTATATGTAGAAGGACTTAAACATAATTTGATTAGCATTAGTCAAATTTGTGATAAAGGGTATGATGTTCATTTCGCAAAAGATAAATGCGAAATAAAAGACCAGGAAGGAAGAAAAACCTTTGTGATTGGTTTGAGAACAAATGATAACTGCTATATCATTGAACCAACTAAAGATAACCTTGGAACATGCCTTATATCTCATTCTGAAGAGACAACTCTATGGCATCAAAGGTTAGGTCACCTAAATTTCTTGGATTTTGCCACACTTAGCAGAAAGAGCCTAGTTAGACATCTACCTAGTCTTAACAAGGTTGACAACTCCATTTGCAAGGGTTGCCAAATGAGAAAACAGTCCAAAGCTTCCCACAAGAAGTTAACTCAAATAGGGACTTCAAAACCTTTGGAGTTACTTCATATGGACCTAGCTGGACCAACTAGGACAGAAAGTTTAGGAGGGAAGAGATATTTTTTGTGTGGTTGTAGATGATTTCTAAAGGTTTACATGGATAACCTTCTTAAGAGAAAAGTTAGAAACCTTTGATGAATTTATGCTCATGTGCAAGAAAATGCAAATTGAGAGGGAACCTACCATCAAAAGGATCAGAAGTAATCATAGAGGTGAATTTGAGAACCATAAGTTCTTAAAGTGGTGTGATGAAATAGGAATCAAGCATGAATTCTCAACTTCCAAAACACCCTAGCAAAATGGTGTAGTAAAGAGGAAGAACAAGACATTACATGATATGACCAATGTCATGCTAACAAACAAAAGCTTAGCCAAAAGATTTTGGGCTAAAACCATTAATACTGCATGTTATGTATTTAATTGAGTATTTTTAAGACCGGGTACTACTAAGACACCATATGAAATATAGAATGGCAAGAAGCCAAGTGTAAAATATTTTAAGGTGTTTGTGTCCTAAGAGATAGAGAAGACTTAGGCAAATTTGATTTTAAAAGTGATGAGACAATTTTCCTAGGATACACTACAAGGAGCAAAACCTTCAGAGTTTTCAACAAAAGGACTCTCACCATTGAAGAATCCATAAATGTGGTCATTGATGATCACATAAAGAGGAATGTTGAAAGAGAAGGTATACCCTCACATAAAGGAGAACTAGTTACCTTGGACCTTGAATCTGAGAAAGATGGGGAGATAGAATTCACCCCCAATAATTTAAGGTTAACTAATGACTTATCACCTTCTGACATCATTGGTGATCCAAGGCAAGGAGTAAAGACCAGGAAACAAATAGAAAATATTCATAGTTATCTCTGTTTTACCTCCAAAATAGAACCAAAGAAAGTAAAAGATGTTCTAGAGGATCTAGATTGGATCAATGCAATGCAAGAGAAACTAAATCAATCAAGAAAAATGATATGTGATACCTCACAGAAAGACCAAGTGACAAGAATGTCATTGACACAAAGTGGATACTCAAAAACAAGCTTGATGAACATGGCACCATCACTGGGAACAAGGCTAGACTAGCTACCAAGGGGTATCCACAGATTAAGGGCATTGACTTTGAATAAACATTTGCCCCTGTGGCTAGACTTGGGTCCATTAGGATTTTACTATCCATTGCATGCTATCTAAAGTTCACACTCTATCAAATGGATGCTAAGAGCGCCTTCCTAAATAGAACACTTCAACAAGTATTTGTAGAACAACCTGAGGGATTTGAATATCCCCAACTGCCCAACTATGCCTATAGACTCAAGAAGGTACTTTATAGTCTTAAACAAGCTCCAAGAGCCTGGTATGAAAGATTCACAAAATTCCTTCTTGATAATCATTTTGATAGGGGGAGTGTTGATAAGACACTTTTTATCAAAAAAAAATATGGCAACATACTCATAGTGCAAATTTATGTGGATGACATCATTTTTGGCTCAACCTATGAGGACATGACACAGTTTTGCACAAACAATAAGGTCTAAATTTGAAATGAGTATGGAAGGAGAACTAAAGTTTTTTTTAGGATTTAAAGTCAAACAAACTCCTCATGGCATCTTCCTAAGCCAAACCAAATTTGCCAAAGGATTTTGTGTCTAAGTTTGGGTCACAAGAGTCCAAACCCGCTGACACTCCAATTGGCACTAGTGATAAAATCACTAAGGACTCAGGGGAAGCTGAGGTTAACCACATCTACTATAGAAGCATAATAGGCAGTCTGCTCTATCTTATGACAAGTCGACCAGATATCTCATTTAGTGTGGGTGCATGTGCTAGATATCAAGTAACACTAAAAGAATCACATCTTAAAACAGCCAAAGGATTATCTGATATGTTCATGGGACATTGGACTTTGGCCTTTAGTACCCATATGATACCACATCAGAGATTACCGGATACTCAGATGCGGACTGGGCTGGTGATGTAGAGAATCGTAAAAGCACTAGTGGAAGATGCTTTTACATTAGAAATAATCTTGTCTATTGACATAGCAAGAAACAAAATTCAATTTCGTTATCAATTGCAGAAGCTGAATACATTGCAGCTGAAAGTGCATGTACTCAACTTTTTTGGATGAAGCAAATGCTTAAGGACTATGGAATTGTACAAGGTACAATGAGCTTGTTTGTGGACAATTAAAGTGCAATTAACATATCAAAGAACTTGGTTTAACACTCAAGAACTAAGCACATTGATATCCAACACTATTTCATTAGGGAATTGGTGAAAGATAAGAATGTGGTACTGTCCTACATAAAAACTGAAGATCAGCTTGCAGACATCCTAACAAAACCACTTAATTCTCGTTGGTTTGAATACCTCTGAAGTGCTATTGGACTATGTACTCTATAGAATAATCGAAAAATGAGAAAAATGAGCAGGTGAAGTGATTAAAGAGGCAAACAACAAAGGGGGAGAGATTTGCAAAGAAACAGGGAAATTGATCCCTCATCGATCACGAGATCTGTGATCGATCAGGTGTGATCAATCACGAAAAATCTGTGATCGATCAGGGTTGCAAATTTTATAGCTCCAAGATTCAAGAGAGCCAGTTTTAGAAAGATATAAAATCTCTCAAAATGGTTCATTTCTCATTTCCAAAGAACCCTAAACTTCCGTCTTCACTTAGAAACCCTAACCTTAGCCTCCATTCATCATTCCCTCTCTGATTCATCATAATGCCTCGCTACAAGTCCGTCGGTAAGAAAAATGCTTCAAATGAATCATCGGCATCCAAACGGGGAGATTCCAAAGGGAAAGAACCAGCAAGTTCTCATGCTTCACCACCAAAGAGGACGAAGAAGAAAAAATGTGGTTCATACTCACCAATCAGGGATGAGTTGAGTCAGGCACGCTACGAGATCACCTTTTCTATAAGGGGTTTGGTGATTGAGAGGCTCATGGCTCTTGATGCCCTATGAACCGTTCAACTTTATGAGCAGATCAATGTTAGTGGGTGGTTGCCAATATTTTCAATTAAGGGACTTGTCCATGATGAAGTGATAAGAGTCTTTTATTTAAATATATTCAATGAGAATTTTTGTACTTGTTCATTCTATTTATCTGTCTACAAGATTCTTATTGCCATCAATCCCGACTACATTTCAACATTCTTGGGGATTCCAAGGATTCCAGATGCGATCCCTTTTCCTCCTTTACAAATGTCCAAAGAGGATAAGACAGCGATGACGATGTGTCTATGTGGGAGGACTGTTAGATGGACCACCAAGCTCGCTAAGAATCATTGCAGGTCAGTTGTGCAGTTCTTATTTTGTGTATTTACTTACATCCTTCTTTTGACGATGCATAGGAGTGGTCTCACATTCCATATGGTATCTGATTGACTCTATTTTGGAAGGGAAGCATATTGATCTCCCCTCCATCATTTGCTTCGTCTTCTTGAGGGTCGCTGCTGCTGATCATTCCACAGTCAACTTACTCTTTGCAATCCTTATATCACAGATCCTCAAGGCAAAGCAGGTGCCTTTATAGTCTAGCGTTTGTGCTTGCTGGATTTCTGCTCTTGGGCTGGGCACACTCCAGAGGATGCATATTCTTGACACTATTGGAGATCAACCTGCTGGCACTGTTTTTTGTGTCCCTCATGTTCGCTTTGCCTTTGCCTCTATAAAGAAGAGAATGTTAGACTTTCTGTAGAACAACTTAATCAAAGTGAAGAAGAGTCTAAAGAATTAGAAGGCTCTCTGTAGGAACCAGAAGGTGATAGCAACTCGTTTATCTATTGTCACTCTTGAGGATCCTCTTACACTTATTTCCTTAAGTGAGAATGACTCTGAGGATGAGGTTGCATGTGAGGAATATCTCAGTGAGGAAGAACTGAGGAGGAGGAAGATGATGAGGAAGCAGATGGAGATGAGGTGATGAGGAAGAAGAGGATGAGGAGGAGATTTTGAAGAAGAAGATGAAGAAGAGGAAGAATCTAATGGTTGATGTTTTTTTTATTTCTATGGACTACTTTGTTTCTTTTTGGACTATATATGTTTTGTTTTCTGCACTGGTGTTTTGAGACTTTGGGTTTCCCTTTTAGTTATGAATTGTATTTTTTTGTGGATCTTTTTATGGATCAATGCTATTATCTGTTTATGGTGTATATTTATTATTGTCTCTTTCTAATTACAAGGCAAAAAGGGGGGGGGAGAAATAACATAGGGGAAGTAGTAAAAATGAGTAAGTGAATGAGTATAAATAAGAATAACTAACAATGAACATTTTCCTAGAATTGCAACTTCACTATCTAATGTTCACACATCATACAACTTTTACAACTGTGGTTTCTAGACTCACTATGCTTGAAGAAGGTATGTGTATTGTGAATGTGTACAGGTTTTCAGGTACTAAAAATGAAATAAGATCAATTGCTAATGAGCATTCAAGAGTAGTTCAGTTTTTAGTGTATCTACATGAGTCTGTATGTAGTATTGGTCTTGTCTTGTACTTATTTTGGTTATATGTAAAGTTTGGTCATGTATGAAAAATGTAATTAAAAGGTTTTTCCATGCAATTGACAAAGAGGGAGATTGTTAAGAAATGTATTGTTAATCCCATGGTCAAAACAAATGAGTTGTAATGTACTAAGTCAAGTCCAAGAAAGAGTCCCAATCTCACAAGGAAGAAGACATTGAAGGACTAAAGACCTACAAATCAAGATAGTGACAAGTCAAAGGAAATGAAGAACAAGACTAAGATTCAAGAAGATTCATTGCAAAGATGCCAAATATGAAGCATACCAAAGACAAAAACTCAAGAGATGCTCATGACAAGCATAACCTCAAAAAATACTCACACTATGCATAATGCACTAAAATATTAGGAAATGAACCCAAAAGGGGAGTGTGAAGTAGTAAGATGGGTTTTAAGGCATTGGTGTTTGTCTCAAAACATTGGGAGAGAAATAACCAAACCAAAAAGAGCATAACAGAAAAATTCAAAAAAAACAAAACCCTGATCGATCATGAATGAAATTTCAGGCTATTTTGAAAACTCCTAAGAGTTGTGATCCCAAAGCCTAATCGATCACACATTCGTGATCGATCATGAAAAATGTGTGATTGATCACGCTCACGAATCTCAAAAAAATCATATCTATTTTTAGAGATTCCAATCCAAAAATTTTCAATACTTGTTTATTAGAAAATGTTCAAATCCTACGGACTAATACTAGGCTTAGCTCTATAAAAGGGTAATAGTGCCCTAGGTTCAAAAGAGAAACATCTACGCAAAAGAAAAATTCTTGTCTGAAAAGTGCGGCTAGTCTGAAAGTCGGAAAGCCTAGGTTTCTACTGAGTGATTGATCTTGTACTGCTGAAAGTAAATGTGTGTGATCTCCCTCTAAGATTCCTACATTAAATATCTAAAGGAGAGTTAATCTTGGTTATCCATTGAAAGGAAACTGACGAATCACAAGGTATTAAAAGCAATCTCTGTTGCGTTTCAAACTGTGGAAGAAAAGGCACATCATCTCAAAGTAGAAGCATCCACAACTGGTACATCTTGCAACATCAACTTATATGAGGTAAAATTGTATTAATCATATTGATTATTGTTTTAAATCCCTTCCTCCAGAGACACCGGAAGGAGCATTGCACTATTCGGAGACATAGAGTGTAGATAGTGCTTACATAGCAAGTTGAAAGATTTTTGTGTGAATTTTACCTATATTATTTGTACTTCAATCTGAATAAAATTATGGGAAGCTCTAGATTGAGCTTTAGGAGTGGACGTAGACCTTAGCGCCGAACCACTATAAATACGGTGTCTTGTGGTTGTGTGTGATCTTTTCATTCTATGCTTACTGTTATCATTGCATCTGTGATCATCCTTGTATGCTAATTGAGTTAAGTATTAATCAAACTATTCTCAAAAGGATAATTGAATCATTTGACCCTACATACATCAATTGGTAAACAAATTAATAAGATTGATAAAATAGGTCAAAGAAAACGAAGCAAAAAAAGTGCGACTAATCCTATTCAACCCCCCCCCCCTTCTAGGATAGAATTTCACCTTCCATGTAGTGGAAGTATCTAAAAATGTGTTCAGAAGATGATGAGCTTTACTCTGATTACATAGTACTTGGCATGTCACACAAGAAAGTTACAACATAAATCGAGTGACTCATAAATTGAGACTTCTCTTCAACTCAGAAATGGGTAGTAATCTTATGGGATATGGTGAACTAGCTTTAACATGTGTGCCATCAAAATTAAGAAAACACAATAACATAACTTTAAATCTATTTCACAGAAAATGAGATTTCCAAAAGATGGCATCAAACCTGAAACGTTTGCTGGTGCCTCTGTGTCTCTTCAAAAGATTATTTATAAATTATTCACAACAGTTCCAGATACATGGAAAATTTTCACATGGGCTGTAGTCGAAGAACACAATCACCTACTCGTGACCAGTAAATCGCAACTCTGTACCAGCACCAGCAGCAATTTCTTCCTGGCAAACCAGTGTCTTGGCCATTACGGGTTGACTTGCGAGAGACCCATGCATCTGTTTATTCATTTCCACAGCATAATGCTTAGCTGGATGAAACAGCCAAATTGGTAAAACAGAATTTAACTTAGGAGTCGGGACTAAATAAGTGAAGTCATACCATAATGTGCAACTCGTGAGGCAATGCATCATTAGCTGCCCTCATAGATGCACCCAGGGGGCCGTGGAAAAGTAAATGTGTTATTGACTGATCTATAAGATTAGTACCAGTTTCCATATCCATAAATTGTGAGCATCTGCACCAAGGTCAACATTATTAAATCAACTTAGAAAATAAGCTCTGGAAACAAAAAGAGTATAATCATAGCTGAGACAGTCACTCTCAAATTGGGAGACCACAAGTCAAATGAACTCAAGTTGGCACATGCAGAAAAGATTGGTGGAAGGAACCATGTACTTCCATATTAAGCCAACCAATTGCAGCCTAATTTCATTGAATGTTTTCTTGCAGTCAATGTGTTTACCATTTATCAGTCGAAGTGAGCATATTTGTTTTCCGCTTTTCTCTTTCCTTACTAAGCCTCCAAATGATAGCAAGTTTGAGAATCTGCATAAAAATGTAACTCAATAGCAGCATTCCATAGGTGAATCCTCAGCTGCAACTTTTTTCTTTTCTTTTCTTTCTTTCTTTCTTTCTTTCTTCTTCTTCTTCTTCTTCTTTTTTTTTTGGGGTAAGATAACTGCAATTAACAGGAGGTGCCATTCATTGGAGGAGCAGCTTGCGAAGGAATTCGTCGAAGGCTTGAAGAAAAATGTCAGATTGCAGAGTTATCAAGGGGTCATTCTGAAAATAAGGGGTTAAGAAACTTCAGGGAAGATTGAATATTAATGGAATCTATATATACTAAAGCAAAGGGTTGCTTACCTGGCCCCCCTCTATGTTTTTTATTTGGAAGTAATATTTTTTAAGAGAATGCCACGTGGATAACCCCACCCCCACGTTCCCATCTTTCTCTATCAATTCCTGAAATCTCTCTCAACTTCTTTCTAATTTTTCTCCACTCTCTCGTCCCTTAAACGCTATTTTCTCTCACCCTAACTACTTCTCTTCTACATTTTCTCTCTCCTACTTGGGTGGCAATTTATATACAAGTGTCATGCTGTAGACTTAAAAAGTGAGCTCACTCTCCTAAATTTTCTCTCCCTCTACATTTCCCTCTCCACTTCTTTCCTCTATCTCCACGTTTCCCTCTTCCACAGGTCAATTACATCTCCACATTTCCCTCCAGGGGTCAGGTACACTTGCAAGCATGGGGTAATCCGCTAGTAGGTTCTCTAAAATGGAAATATCACTGTTGACAGTGGTAAGTCTCTAGTTGGTAACTCAGTGATATTGCAGGAGGGAGGCTGTTCACTCAACTTCCTCATGATAATTCTATGATGGATTCTAAGCAGGCTTTGCAATGGGTTTTTTGTTTGGATCAAGGAGTAATGTCCAATTATTAGAATTTCAAACAAGATACATGTCCATCTAGGTGATCAGACTATCAATCCAAGGCGGCAATATAAAGCCATGGAGTGATAGAAGTGAGTGTGGGAGTTCAGGGAACATCAAAAAGCCTCTGCCTTCAACCTTCAGAATTTAGATATGTGGTTAACCTTGAAATCCTCACCACTTATCTTACTCATAGGATGCCATGATAAAAGTGAGTGATCTGGAAGAAAGCCTACATCATCAAAATTATCTAAAGAACATATCCAATCATGAAGGTGTCTTCAAAGGAATCATCCACACCAAAACTCGAGGGCAACTTTTTCCAACCTGAGAACAATGATGCAGTTGGGTTAAACATTTCTAACTTGTACAATTAGAAGTCAGTTTGATTTTTTTTGTTCCAGGCTGGGCACTGATGAATTTTGTGCACCAGCTTGAGGGGAAGTTTCAATGTGCTTTATTGTATAGCCGAGGGTAATTTAGCCATTGTAAGTATCATATACATATATAAGGTCTCATGGAAGTAATACATGAATTCCTCTCTCTCCTCCTTTTTCTTTGAAACCTAAACATAAACATCAAGATGCATCAACCTTTAGGCTATAAAAGCTGCCTACTCAAAAATCTATTTTTATACCCCCACCCCAAAACCCCTTGCATTCATAGCACTTTAGAGTTTAGCTTGCTCTCTTAAAAAAATGAAACAACTCTAACTCATTGCCTAAAACTCATCTACCGGTATCAAAACATGGACTGGCATATCTTCATTAAGCTTTTAAAAGGTACATTTCTAGTCTCTTTCTTTTGACAACATTTTTTGTAGAAAGAGGCAGATCCAACATAAAATCATTCCATATAATAATAGATTTGTAATAAATCAACCAGACTAATGGATCTATAATCCATGAAATGCAAGACTTCAAAGTTTCTTATGTTTATTTGAAAATATTAAGATATATAATTTATCACAATTACTACTGTTCTGTTAATTGTTTATGGTCAATCTATATGTATATTGAAAAATAAGGAGAGATCCATCATTCATGGCATGGAATTTCTCAGTCCATTAAACTAAGCTATTATCAAAAACTATCGAAATCACTTTTCATTCACTCTTGACCTTTGCTTTATTTATATTTCCTTGAATTCATTAATTATCATGCACATTTATCCTTATATATATATATATATATATATAAGCATTTAATAACAAATATATTAGGTTTTTTTGATGTGAAAATCTAATTGCAGCATATAAATATCAGGATATACACGTGTATCCATGACATGCATTTTCTACCAATATTCAAATATGCCTATTTTTGAGTAAATGTTGACAACCAAGGATGTAGAGATATGCTATTTTTATCAGAAAAAAAATGACATGAACTTTAGAAAGGGATTTGTATCTCCAATTTCATCTTAGTTTCTTAGCCATGATTATCAAGACATTATCTGGACATCATACTAATGCAAATCTTAACAAAAATGATAAATAAGGAGCACAACCCAGATCATAGCAAAGAAAAAAGAAATATTTTAAATTGGGAAAAAATAATCTTCCAAAGATGGAAAAGTTAAAATGTTCATGTCTTCTTACTGGTCATACTTATTTGATTCTTCAGTCCTCAGCACTCCATTTTTATCACTACCATCTCTGCCTCGACCATTCGAATTTCCAAAATTATGTCTCTGTTCAGCACTCCTAGCCAAGCGGTACAGACTATCTCTTATACACAGCTTTGTCCTAATATCCAGCTGAATTTAAGTTCCCCCAGTCAGTTCCAAATAAGTTGAATCAATCAGTGTCAACTTAAAATATGGGTAAATAGAGAGTGAACTTACCCAAAATTTAAATTCACAAAATGTGTACTAGTATATGTACATCTCAAAAATATACATACTGGCCTCCCCTGATTTCTACCTTTAAACTTACCTTCTTATCATCATCTTTATGCCACACTGTGCCCTTAGTGCATATATAAACAACACTTTGTTGCAAGCAAAATGCAGATTGGCCTTTATATCCAACCTATCATTATGGAAATATAATATAAAATCAGCAGTAGTCCTGCTGAATGTGTGAAAGCAAAAGAAAGTTCTTATCTTCCCCATGCACCTGCACCATAGGACGGATGGCAATTTTATCGCATATACTTTGCAATTCCATGCAAACATAAACTCTTGCGTAGCCATGTTTAAATTGACAAAATCAAAGTTTGAGTAAAAAGTGAGTATTATCGTCCTGTGATCATAAGGGCTAGAATCAAATCCATGTTTTTTTTTTTTGGACAAGGTAAAATTTTATCAAGAAGAAACTTGTATAAGAAATACAAGAATCAAGTTACACTTCTGATAACCATATCCATGTTAAAATCATGCTTGTAGGGAGGCGTATAACATTTATGTACAGAATGTATTTGGGGACATGCCTACACCCTGGTACACATGCACATACAAAAATATGTATACCCACACACATGAATTCGAGAGGATTCTCCTTTCGTCTGGTTTAACTGCTATCGACTCTCCTTGATGCAGTTTTCAAAGTTCAAAATCATATTGTCTTAAGAGTGTTAATATATATATATATATATATATATATATATATAATATGTATGTATAGAGAGAGAGAGAGAGCTATGTTAGTTTCCAAATGACGTGATCCAAAGATGAAACATACTGCCCCCTCCCCCTCTAAAAAAAAGATGATGAAACTAAACTAACAGAAGTTCAAGGAAATAATTATACCTGTTACATGATATATTGAAGTTGCTGAAATCTAATTTCGTTTTAGTGACATTTCTCAGCTGAAAAAATACAGCTTACAGTTGTTTTGTAGGTGCAGAATAGTTAAGTGTGTGCATGCACGCGTGCGCACGCGCACACACAAACACACATACATACATACATACATACAAACATATATATATATATATATATATATATATATATATATATATATATAGAGAGAGAGAGAGAGAGAGAGAGAGAGAG
>JAOXJP010085515.1:0-14849 GCA_025762735.1 Platanus orientalis | reverse complement strand
TCAGTTAATAAAGACCATGTGAAGATCTTTCTTCTTCTCTATACTTTCCATGGCGAAGTATAATAATAGCTTCAGTTGTCAACTCCTAGGCATAATTCCAAACTAGTTTTTAGATACTCTAGTTTCACGTCTAAGTCGATGCTCAATTAGTCCGTCCCATAATTTCATTGTATGGCTCTGAAGCTTGATCCAACGATTATTGGTACAATTTTGAATATCCTCCTTGTTCTTGTAGATAGACACTACAATACTTTTCCTCCACTCATTCAACATTCTTTTAGTTCTAATGTTCTTGTTGAATAGCTTCATTGTAGGTTTGTGAGGAAAGTGTGGAACCATTTTACATCAGTGATTGAGATTGATTGGGTGATGTTGGAGTCCGATAAGGAGTTGATATCTTGATGGGGTGGAGGCACTGTAGGGGTAAAAGAAAAGCTGTTTTTGGAGGTGTTGTTCCATGGAATCCTTTGGGGGATTTGAAAAAAGAGATGGTAAAATCTTTGAGAACAAAATGAGAGGAATGATGGATGTGATTGACTCCATTTTGTGGGAGGTGGGCTCTTGGGTTATGACATCTTTGGAATTCAAGGATATTTCTTCTAGGGATCTTATGAGAGATTTGGCATCTTGTATTCTTTCTTATCCTCATAGGGATTAACAACATATGAAGGAGTGGATTCTTCCCCCCTAATGGAAAACTAAAATTAAGTTTTGATGGGTCTTTAATGGGGAACCCGGGCTTGACAAGTTTTGGTTGTTGAAGTCATGGGGTAACATCTATGTAAGGGTAGAAGTGTCCATCATGTGTAATTGTCATTATGTATATTCATAGATGGTACTACTTGTTTTCTACTAGTAGACTCCATATAAGTAAAATTTTTATACATATGAGAGAAAATACTTTCATACGATTACTGCTTAGTTCCTATTCCTCTCTTTTATCTTCTTCTTCTTATTCTTCTTCCTCTAATCTCATACATACAACAGGTTTTAATCTTGGATTTCATCTTGGTATCAGAGCAAGGTTCCAAAGGAGGTTACTGTCGAAAGAAGGGGCTGATTGCTTGCTTTAACAGGCTTAGGGCTGACGTCAACAGCCGTATAGACTGTCAGGCCTAGGCCAGTTTTTTGATGGGTTAAGTAGATATTGATTGTTTTTTTTTTTCATAAAACTAATCCCCATGCAGTTCGGGCAAAATCAAGATTTTTTGAGGTTTTTTGGATTTTTCAGTTTTTGGGATTTTGGATCATCCGAGTGAGTCAGATTTTTTTTGGTTGGTTGTTTGGATCGTTTTGCATCTATTCTATTCAAGGAAGAGGTAAAAACAAGTTTCAGAATTTTCTATGAAGAGTATATGATTTTTCTCCTTTATCATAGTTGCCGCCCCCTTATTGTTGGTGATTTCTTTGTGGCTTAAAGACTTATGATCATGGACAACAAGTATATGCCATTAATTTATTCCCTCTAAATGATGATTTATGAGTTTGGGGCTGTTTCTTTGCAACTTGGGCTATAGATATGTTGTGCTTGACCCTGTGTATAGGAGATTTGTTGTTTGCATTATCAAAGGATATGCGAAGTTGGTAGTAGTTGTTGTTAGGATGTTTCGTGTGAAAAGTAGATTGTTGACAATATTTAGTATCAATTCAACATGACAAGGAGTCCAGGAAGACAGGAGAGTTTGGTATTACGCTTGGGGTTTCCTGTAGTGTGTTACCATTAGGTATCTAAGTTGACAACCTTAGTGCATAGATTACCACTGTTAAGCTCAATAGGACAAACCATTTGGATTGGTTCCAATCTGCTACGATGTATGTCAGCAGGAGAGGGAAGCTTCATATATTAATGATCGTGTGAAAGAGCCAACTGTATCAGATAATCTGGCTTATGATAAGTGGGAGTCTGAGAGCTTGACTGTCATGTCTTGATTTCTTTACTCAATGCAACCTCATATTAGTAGGGGTTTCTTATTCCTTAAGACAACTAAGGAGATATGAGATTTAGTAGCCCAAACCTATTCACAAGTAAAGAGCTTTGTTTGGGTCTATCAGTGGAACCTAGAGATTGCTCATCTTTGTCGGGGGTGAAGAGTCTTGGGAGTTATTTTGCAGCCTTGCTTAGTATGTGATGAGGACATTCAGGTTCAGGGTGGTACTTTTTCAGACTTATCAGAGGCGACAGAGGAGATTCGGGCCCTTGCTTTGGTTCGGATAGGGGCCCACATTATTTTCTAGACTTTGGAGAATTTAGATTTATGTTTAAGGGTTTTATTTCATGCTTAATAGTTATTTATTTACATGTTACATTTTATTTTTATGTCACATTGTAAAGGGGGGGGGGCAGTTTTGAGGGTATTTTAGGAAGAATTTGTCTGACTAGGGATATTTAGGTCCAATAGAACATATTTTGTAACACCCTAGGTGTGGGAGTCTCTATAAAAAGACCCACACGCTTCCCTCTTTAATTCTATGAATAAATTTTTTGAAAAAAAAAAACAGCTTTCTCTCTCTCTTGGCTTGATAATATTTAAAGCAAACCTTGAAAATGACTTGAACTTGCTCCAAGTTAACGGTGGTGGTGGAGGCCAGCCCCTTCCTTTTGGGTTAAAAGTTTATCTTCATTCTTTCTCTTCTTTATTTCTTTGTTATTCTAAATTTTCAGAAATCTGAAAAATTGTCTATTGTTAAGAAATCTTATCACTGGATTGAAGACTTGGAGATTTGAAACAATTTGAACATCCTAGGAACCTCCCAAGGTCTAGGTGACACACCTAGTGGAGGAGGGCATCCATTTTCTTCAAAACTTTAGGAGATCCCAAGAGGGATTCCTAGGTGGGGTGGCACACCCAAATTCTGGACAGATTTGGGTCTTCTTCAATTTGGAATTGTTTCAGGTGAATTAAGGTGAAATTTTGTGGAGATTTTGACCAACATCAAGGGGATTCAACTACTACAAAATCAGGTCCACTTAAACAGTTTTCAGCCCTAATATTACTTCCTTGATTGAGTAGAATTAGGTGGATTTGTTGGCATGAATGTTGACTGCTATGGCTAATTTTCTGGGGGGTTTTACTTAACCATACAACCTACAATTTTAGAGGTTAATTAACCTCTACCAAACCCCTCTGCTTTTCCTTGCAAACCCTTGGTTTTTAGTCCATTAAATCTTTTGTTTGCAATTCCTTTAAATGGGTTGCCTATCACATGTTTGTTGAAATTTGTAAGTGACTTACTTGCTGGATTTTCTGTGTTGACAACCCATTGGACTTTTCTATCACTTTGGAAAAGCCCCATTTGACCAGTAACTATCATTGATCCAACCCTATTACTAGTCCCTTGCACTTTTACATGGAATTCACTACTTTAGAACCTTTTATACCTTATTTTGAACTACCTGAAATTTCGGCCAGCAAGCTGGACATGTTTGTTCTTTAATTTAGTTGAGACTTCTGAGCTCATATATTAGGACTTAATAATGTCTTTACTTTGTTTGCTTGAACCATCTATATTGTATATCTAAACTAACTTGAAAACTACCTGAATTTACATACTTTGGTGCTGGTAGGAATCTAGGTTATAATGTTACATAACATATGAGATTCTTTTTTTAATCTCCTATGGCATACATTCACTCATCTACATGCATGCTGCATCAGTATGTAGGAAGAGTTGAACCACTATGAAACATTCAAGCCAGCCCGCCCACAAGATGCCATGACCTATAAAGAAAAGATGGGGCAAATCAAAATCTGAGTTCCTGGCTGGGTTGAATGCTGATTATGAGTTTGTTTAGGTTCATATTTTGAGTAGAGATGTTATTTTGTCCTTGAATGAGGTATATGCATTTGTACAAAGTGAAGAAAGTAAGAAAAATCTTATACAACAATATTCTTCTGGGACCTCTAAGAGATCTACTTTGATCTCTACTTTAGACCATCAGAACTGGGGTTAAGGTGACTTTAAAAAACCTTGGAAATCTGGTTATAATGACAAGGAGAAGATGCCTTGGAAATTTGACCCTATTGATAAGGATAAGCTGAAGTGTAGTCACTGTGGGAAAATGAGACATGAAAGAAAATTGTTGGGATCTTGTGGAATGTTCTGAAAAAATCAGCAAGCTTGGCCCAATAAGTGTTAACTTAGTTTCTTCATATGTGAGTGATATGGGCATGGGTTATGCTTCCCAAAAGATGGTTAGTGTCGACACTATACCCTTAGGTGATGCTTCTTCTAAGCGGTTGATTACAGTTCTTGAAATAGAACTTGAGAGCATCTGTGGATTTATGTCCTAGTTGGAGGGTGGTTCTATGGTTGTATCTCAACCATCAACTTCATCATTTGTCTCTGCTCAGTCAAGTACCCAGGCCGCTGCTCTTAATGTTTCCTCCACTTCCGTTAGTGTAGCAGATGGAACATTAACTTTCATATCTAAAAAAGGAAGTATTAATGTTTTTTTTTTAGAGATAAAACTAGAAAAACTTTATTGAAAGAAACGGAAAGAGTAGAAAACAAGAAAAAAATACAAGAGGATCCTCACCAAGCGGGTGAAGAAAAAAAAACGAAAACAAAAGAGAGAGAAAAGAAATCCTCCAACCCACCCAAGGAACTACTCGCACCATATGGAGTCCCACTCTCCTATTACAAAATCACTCATAATTGAGACCCATTCCAATTGACAATTATGGATTTGAAGAAGCAACTCCTCGTAGCTTTTGGATTTTCCTTCAAAAGTCCTGGAATTTCTTTCCTTCCATAAGCCCCAACAAATGACCCCCGGAAGGTAAGCCCAAATGGTCGAGGGTAAGCCATCCATCTCGTGGATCCACCAACTAGAGATAAGTTCCCGAAAATGAAAAGAGAAAGTCCAAGTAATATTAAGGTGAGAAAGGAAAAAACTCCAAATCGCCTGCCCCATAGAACAGTGAATAAACAGATGATCTATTGACTCCTCCTCCCTTAAGTACATAATGCAACGGTTTGCCATGTTCCAACCCCTGCTTTGAAGATGATCAATAGTGAGAATCTTATCCAGAAAAGTGTTCTACAAAAAAAAAGAGACCTTTGACGGGATACCCCAGATCCAAATGCTCTTAACAAGAAATGCACCGGTCCTAAAGCCACCCAATTCCAAGTAAAGGGATTTTGGAGTAAATTTTCCTTTTTTTGAAATAACCCATTCCCAACCGTCTCTCATCCCCGGATTTGGCTTCGAACCTCAAGAAGTGCCAACAAATTACCAAAATCTCCGACCTCCCAATCGTTCAAATGGCGACGTAACCGCGGTCTCCAAATGTTACTTTCCTCGTCAAAAACCTCCGAGACCCTACTCTTAGGATCCCTAGCCAGAGCGTAAAGATTCCCAAACATATGCCTCAAAGGTCTATCCCCAATCCAACAATCATCCCAGAATCTTCTCTCTCCCCGAACCCAACTTGAAGTGGATGAATCTCCATAAAATTTCCTTAACTTTCGAAATGGACTTCCAAATACCGCACCAGTGCCGAAACCGAGTCTCCTTCGTGACCCACGGCGTACCCTCTCCAAATCTAGCGACCACCACTCTCCTCCACAAGCTCTCTTTTTCCATACCAAATCTCCAGTGCCACTTATCCAACATCACCCTATTGTGCTCCCAGACCACCACATCCCAAAGGTTTACAAATAGTTTTCTAATCAATAAGATGAAAACGGGTGTGCTCCTTCGTATCATTCCATAAGAAATTATGAAACTTTGATTCAATCTCATTAGCCACCCCTCTAGGAATAGTAAATAAGGATAAGTAATAGTTTGGGATGGCCACAAGGGTAGCTTTTAACAAGGTTAATCTCCCGTCCTTTGACAGGAGAGCCGCCTTCCAAGAATCCAACCTCAACGAAATTCTTTCCAACACTGGACCCCAGACCTCTTTAGCTTTGAATCTAGCACTTAAAAGCAATCCCAAATAGGAACAGGGTAAGATGCCGGTTTTGCACCCTAAAATCTAGGCTAGGTCCTCCGGGTTCGGGACCTCACCAATTTGAAACATCTCACATTTTTCCAAGTTGATTTTTAAGTTCGAAACCGCTTCAAAACAACAAAGGATACATCTCAAATAACTTAGTTGGCTTGCCTCTGCATCACAAAAGATCACAGTATCATCCGCAAATTACAAATGTGATATTCTATAGCCTCCCCTCCCAATCAAAAACCCCTAAGTGTACCTTTCCTCTGCCCTAGATAACATCTTTCTTAAGACTTCCGAGACCATACTGAACAGAAAGGGGGAGAGAGGGTCCCCCTAATGGAGGCCTCTTGAACTCCGAAAATAACCGGTCGAGGACCCGTTCACCAACACCGAAAACTTCACCGATCTGATGCAATATAACATCCAACTTCTTCACTTAACCCCAAAACCCATTCTATCCATAATGTAATCAAGAAACTCCCAATTAACATGATCATAGGCCTTTTCAAGATCTAATTTACACATTAAACCATTTCTTCCCGAAAGTTTACGGTCCTTGATACACTCATTAGTAATCAGAATACTATCAAGAATTTGACGCCCCTCAACAAAAGTGCTCTGAGAATGGGCGATTAAACCATTCATCACCGCTTTCAGCCTAGATGTCAACAGTTTGGAAATGATCTTGTAGACACTACTTAAATGGCTGATGGGACGGAAGTCTTTCAACTCTTTTGCCTCTTGGTTTTTAGGAATTGGAACTAGAAAAGTGTCATTCAGATGTTCATAAAATTCTTCTGAATAGTAAAATTCATCAAGCACCTCCATAAGGTCTTTTTTAATGATATCCCAACACTTTTGGAAAAAATAAATTGAGAAACCTTCAGGGCCCGGGGCCTTATCCCCTTTCATACCAGAGGGAACATTCCAAACTTCATCTTCTGAGAAATGTCTCTCAAGTCTGGCTCTATCATTGGAGGAAATCTGATCGAAACTCAAGCCATCCAAACTTGGACGTCTACCCTGATCGCCCTGATAAGATTTTCCATAATATTCCTCAAATCCCATTACTGATTTCCCTCTGGTCCTAGGTCCACCTCCCATTAATGTATAAACCACCGATCTCTTTATTTTTATTTCTATGAGTCGCCACCTTATGAAAAAATTTGGTATTACGGTCTCCCTCCTTTAGCCAATTCATCCTAGATCTCTGCTTTCAAAAAATCTCTTCCAATAAGGATGTTTTCGAGAACTCCATCTTCAAAGCCTCCCTCTCACTCCTCTCCACTGAAAAGAGATGACGAGTCTCCTCTATTAAGTCTAACCCCCTGATTTTACACTTACAGTTTTCTAGCACTAATTTAAGAGACCGAGCAGAATTCCTATTCCAAGATATCAAGCATCCCTTCAGAGATTTGAGCTTAAGGGCAATTCTCCTACTCAGGTTTCCCAAATACTTCATTTTATTCCATTCTTGATTGACCACATCCAGGAAGTCCGGCTCAACTAACCACAACTCTTCAAACTTAAAAGGTTTAGGACCCCCTAAAGGCTTGCTCCATCCCAACACAATTGGAAAGTGGTTTGAGGTAGATCTATACTGAGCCGTTTGAACGCGAGCTGGAAACAAATCGTCCCACTCCCCATAGAAAAGGAAGCGGTCTAGCCTACTCAAGCTAGCGTTACTCTGCAACCTAGACCAAGTAAATCTTGCCCCTTTCAAAGGGAGATCAATTAACTGCCATTTGTCAAGAAAAGCACCAAATTTCCTTATCCCAGGGTTATTCCGCCTTACACTGAATCTTTCTGAGGGAAATCTAATCAAATTAAAATCACCTCCAATGCATTAGGGCATATCCCAACGTGCCTTGACATCATCTAGCTCTTGGAGGAAATCATTCTCTTCTGATCTCAAATCAGGACCATACACCCCCACAAACACCCATTCCTCCACACTCCCTTTTAACCTACACCTGACGGACATCGAGTAGGCCCCTAATTCATGCTCCAGGACTTCCACTTTCTCCACATCCCAAACCAGGAGGATGCCCCCTAAGGCCCCCCCACGACGGGAGAGCCAACCACTCACAGGGCCTAAGCCCCCACACCTCCTTAACCAACTTACCCTCCATTTCTTGAATTTTGATTTCCTGCAAACAGACAACATCTGGATTCTCCCCTCTGATGTTGTGATTGATGACAATTCTTTTTTCTATATTCCCCATCCCTCAAACATTCCAGGATAAGATCTTAAAATCCATGGACATACCGAACAATACCCTTTCCTTTCCTTGATCCCCCTTCACTTACGCCCTCATCATTCTGATCATAGTTGATATTGCATTCCAATTTCTTTAACTCATTCTTCAAACGCTTGCCTAGGGCCGAGTTTGAGGCTCCCCCATCTCTGTCCATTTCTCTCTTAAAAACTATTATTCTCAGTGAACCTAAGACCTCTTCAAACCCCTCGTAAGAAAGACCCAAAAAAGGACCGAATTCCCCTAATTTGTTGAAAACCCATTGTGATAGCATTTCCTTATCCTTTTTTAACTCTCCCATACACGCAAAGTCATCCTTTAGACGACCCTTTCCGGTGTGACTACAATAGTTTCCTCCCTTTCCAGTTGGAAAGCGATAGGGTTGGTCTCATGCTCAGTCCACACCAACGTTCCATCCCCTTTCTCGGAATACTGATCATCATAAACCACTAGTTGATTATTCTCATCCCCATTCAGAATATTTGGATTCAGGACCTCCCTAACACACTTCAAAATGAGATTCTCACCATTGATACCCGAGATAGTATTCCTGCACAATTCCGCCACAATAGACAAAGGTTGGACATTGGAAACTAATTGCATATGTTCAGAAGAGTGTACCTGGAAGGTGGGACAACAAATTAAGTCTCTTCCCTGGAAGGTGGGACAACAAATTAAGTCTCTTCCCTGGTCATTGGTGCCAAACGAGGTTGAGACACCCCTTTCAGATCTTAATAATCTCGAGACAACGCCAAATCGCTTCAAGGAAACATCTCCAGTTCGAAGGCCCTCCGAAATGGGCGATTCACTCAACACCTTAGGGAACAAACTTTCGATAGCTGAGTCAGGAACAACAGAAGAAGTAGAAACCCCAAGTTCCAACGGCATAAAGGGGGACACGAACACTAATGTTGATTTGCAACCCCCTTTTTTCGTCTTCATCGTAGCTGAATCTACATAGTCCTTCTCAGCACTTTCGACAACCATACCCTCCCAGTCAGATTCCCCATGCGAACAAGCTCCCGCTGTCTCCCAGTCTTTTGGCAGTTCGGCGTCATCAGTAAAAATGGGATGACTTACCCCTACGACTAATTATCTTCCATCTCCCAATCTTTTGGCAGTTTGACGTCGTCAGAAGAAAAGGGGAAGAAGGTCGTCTCATCGATTTGAGGAAACCATACTCTTTGATCAACCCCCTTGCTCGAGATGAGATGATCCTTTGAGATCAGGTTGTTTCTGGCCTTGAGAGTGTTCGCCTGAATTTCCTCTTCCACTGCATCGAATTGTCGATTCTCTACATCCGCTTGAGCAATCGCCCTGATTGAAGCTGAAGACTCTGGAGAGAGCCGTCCCTGTTTAGATGACGAGGTCCCTGCGACTTGGGAATATGATGTAGTAGAGGACCCTAAACCCACGCTATGGGCTTCTGAATCCCGAGGCCCGTTAGCTGATCTAGGATCAATGGGCCTCCATTCTGTTCTATTGGGCCCGAATTGATGATTCGGTTTAGGGCTCACCCCCCCATGTTGGGCCAAGATACGGTCTGACCTGAACCAGCTCCCTGACCCATCGCTCTCCCCCAACTCGAGACACCGACATCCCCTTTTTAAAGTTTTCCTTTGGGCCCTACCATACCACTTCTATTGTTAAACACCTCGCTCTCCAAAACCACTTTCCACTTGGTTTCCAAAACCTGTATACCATTCCCCCTTTTCATGTCACCTTCCCTTAGCTGCTGTGAGATTTCCTGATTGCCTGAGGAGTGATCTCCACTCTCACACGCCACAGCCCCCTTTACCTCCCCAGACTTGACACGGCTTTGTCGGCACGCCACCTCCATTAGCGACTCATCATTTCGATTAGTTGTTGCCCATTTGAAATTCAAACTTGCAACCATTTTGCATTTAGGACCCTACGCGGGAAAATCTCCCTCCATGCTTGACGACTAACCGATCGGCGATAGTTGACGCATGATCGTCTCCTAAGATTCCACCGGATCAGCAAACGGGTCGTCCCCATCCCTCTGACTGTCCATTGATATTTCTCCCTCTATAGTGATCACTAAATGGAATAAAAGGCCCTTATCCCCCACCGTAATCCGGCGAGGTATATCACACAGATTTCCTTCAGTTACCTCCAACCTCACCCATCTAAGTTCTTTGTAGGATAAAGATTTTTGATCAATCGACACCAGTCCTCCGCAAGCATTACCCAATTTTGTAAACATGTTCACAGTCCAAAGGTGGAAGGGGGGACCCCATATAAAAGTATATGAAACATATAAAAGAATAGCCTACAATATACTTTCTAATTGAATAATCTAGAGCAAATTCGGGTTTTCCTACAAAAAACTAGCAAATCAACAAAAGAAGATAAGGAAATTAGGGCTATCAATAGCACACACTTAGAAGAGTAAAAACCTAAAAGAAACAGTCAGAAAAGACTAGTTTTAAAGGGGGCAATTTTTGAGGTTTTGGTAACCTGAAATGTTAGCAAGAGTACTTTAAGAACAGGGTTTAATCCAACAAAAAATCAACAGAAATCAGAGATAATTATATGGGAATAAAAAGATTAAAATAAAATGGATAGAAGATGAAAACCCTATAGAACAAACCTGGGTTACCTGATTTATAGGGAGGTTGATTTGAGTAGAAGAGTAGCCTGGATGCGTCAGTCGTAGGTATGTAAACTTATGGCTTCTAGCAGCTTGTATTTCTTTAGAATCTTAGAGATATCAGTCTATAGAAAATAAATGGTTAAGGAGATATAAAGAAGGAGAAAGAAAGGAGAAGAATGAAAGAAGGAAGGAGGAAGAAGAAAATCCAATAGCTGCAACTGATTGTGAGGAAAGGAGACTAGGGCTACAACCCTAGGGTCTCTATTGGTGCTTAAAACACCAAGAACATAGAAAGAACTAAATTAGAAAGTCCTAAATAAACTAGCCTCTTTGTTACCTAAGACTTTTCTAAATCCAAAATTACTAAAACTTTGACTTTCTAAAAACAAAACTACTAAAAATTAAGTCCTTCTAGGGCTGTTGACCAGCACTCCAATAGGGCCCCACTTTGACTTCATGAATCAATACACTTATGAAATTACCCTTTGCAATAATGCCTTATTACAAAAATACCCTTTGTACAAAAACTCCTTAAATACCCATGGCATTAATAGCCTTATTACAAGTGTCTTCCTTCTTTTTTGCCTCTCCTTACTTCAGTTCATCCATCTATTTTTGATACACCTTTAAGTAATGAGAATGATCTACCAGTGTATTCAAAGAGAAAGGACGCAACCAATCTTCCACCTCTAATTGGCTTTTCAGATGTAGGTAATATTCCTTTACATTTTCAATCTGATGATAATCTTCCTATTGCTTTTTGTAAAGAAAAAAGATCTTGTACTAACCATCTAATTTCTAACTTTATCTCTTACCATTCATTGAATCCTTCCTACAAATCTTTTATTAATTTAGTGTCTTTTGTATTTATTCCTTCAATTGTAAAAGAGGCCATTTCCCAAAGTCGGTGGAGGGGTTCCATGTGTGAAGAAATGACATCTCTCGAAATGAATGGGACCTGGAACTTGTTGACCTCCCAATGGGAAAGCAGTTTGTAGAGTGTAAGTGGCTCTGTACTGCCAAATATAAGGTGGATGGATCGATTGAATGATATAAGGCAATGCTGGTTGCAAAAGGATGTACACAAACATACAAAATTGACTACCAAGAGACTTTAGACCAATGGCGAAGATGAACTCAATACTACTTTTGTTATCTATTCCAGCTAATTGGAGTTGGCCACTTTGGTAGTTGGATGTGTAAAATGCATTTCCCCATGGTGATCTTCAGAAGGAAGTGTATATAATGTTACCTCTAGGTCTCAAGATTCCAAACAGTGAGGGAAAGTTGTGCAGGTTAAAGAAAGCTTTATATGAGCTTAAACAGTCACCATGGGCTTGGTTTAAAAGATTCAATGGGAGTTTAAAAAGGGTTGGATATAGACAACCTCAAGACTCAAGCTAACCATACTTTGTTTGTAAAATATACACTAAAGGGGACAACTGCAGTTATTGTTTATGTGGATTATATAGTGATCATAAGGATGATTCAAAAGAAGTACAATGCTTGAAGTCTCACCTTGGTACTGAATTTAAGGTGAAAGATTTGGGAGTATTGTGTTATTTTTTGGGAATTGAAGTTGCTCGTTCAATGAAAGAGATCTTCATTTCCTAAAGAAAGTGCATCCTAGATTTGTTGACAAGATAGGGTTATTGGGGGCCAACCTACTAAAGCTTTTATTGAAGTAGATGGAAGGACACTGATTTATGCTGGGAGATATCAAACATTTGTTGGGAAGCTCATATATCTCACTCTTACAAGGCCTAATATTGCCTTTGCGGTTAGTGTAGTTAGTCAATTTATGCATGCTCCACAAACTCCCCAACTGGAGGCTACTTATTGTATTATGAGATACTTAAAGTCATTTCCAAGAAGAGGTTTGTTGTTCTCCAATAATGGGTATATGAGAGTTGAGGTATACACAGATACAGATTAGACAAACTCAATTATAGATAGAAGATCCACCTTAGGGTATTGTTCCTTTGTAAGAGGGCACCTTGTGACATGAAGGTGCAGAAAGCAATTAGTTGTAATCAGATCCAGAAGCAGAATATCGTTCTATGGCATATGGCGTGTTTGAAGCTCTGTGGTATAGAAATTTATTGCAGAAGATAGGGTTTGGTGTATAGGTTCCGGTGAGTTTGTATTGTGATAAAAGGGTATCATTAGTATTTCTCACAAGATAATCATGTGCAACATGATCGCACTAAACATATTGAGGTGGATCGACACATTATCCGAGAAACGTTATCGTGTGGACTGATTTGTACTCCATTCGTCACTACAAAACAACAATTAGCTGATACTTTAACCAAATGAGTAACTAAAACTCAGCTTCATGATATTATTAGCAAGTTGAGCATATATGATAATCATACTCTAGCTTGAGGGGGAGTGTTGAAGTCGTGGGGTAACATTTATGTAAGGCTGTAAGTGTCCATCATATGTATAATTGTCATTATGTATATTCATAGAGGGTACTGTTGGTATTCTACTAGTAGACTCCATATATATAAAGATTTTATACGTATGAGAGAAAATACTCTCTCATATGATTGCTGTCCCATTTCTCTTCCTCTTTCTTATGTTCTTCTCTTCTTCTTATTCCCCTTCCTCTAATATCATATATACAATAGATTTTAATTCTCAATTTCGTCTTTGGTTATGTCGTTCGTTACAGTGAATCCAAGATTATTTTTGTGGTGAGTGGGTCGGTGGGCACATGTGATTCCATGAAAGCAGAAGTGATTAGTCTTCTTGAAGGATTGTGGGAGCTTAACTAGAGGGGAATTAAGAGATGTCCTGTAGAAGGGGATTCGGAAGTGATGGTGTCCTAGGGTAATAAAACAAGGGAGCGGTCATGGCACTTGCTGCATTTTGTTACGGAGATCAGAGTTCTTATTAGAGATTTGGAGGTCTTTTCCTTATGCACATTCCCAGATCCATGAATGATGTAGTGGATCAGATTGCAAAATGGGGTGTCAGTCATAATGGTAAATTCTTAGAAGATTGTATGCCTCATAGCTAGTTCTTTCTATTGTTGATGTTGTATTTTCCCAGTACATTTTGCCTCTTTGTATAATTTCTTTTTCTTCCTTTTTAATAAAATCTTGAAGTTATCAAAAAGAAAACTAAAAAAGTAACTTTACAATTGTTATATATTGACCTTTTTGTCCTTCTAGTGAGAAAAAAGTCTTATATGACTCCTACTTAGTCCACTTTTAAAAGTAACCAAATGTTTTCTCTTTTAAAGTCTGTGTTTGCTATTACAAGATCATATGCCATTACAAATTCTAATATTGCTTCTCCATCCTCATTCCTTTCTCCAAATATATATTCTCTATGAACTATCTCATATCTTCCATTAGATTTTCTCACATGTCCACCCCCTATAAATACTCTCACCTTTAGGAATTCCTTGAATTAATACATCCATGTTTTCTTAAAATTGTTTCATAATAATTTCATCTAATCCAACTTGAGGGGCATAAGTACTAATTATATTAATTCTCTCTTTTTCTACAACAAGTTTAATTGCTATAATCCTATCACATATTCTCTTAACATCTACAACTTTCTCCTTTAGATCTTTATCTACTATTATTCTTACCCCATTTTTGTTATTAGCTTCTCTTGTGTACCAAAGTTTAAAACCATCAATATCTTTAGCCTTTTTCCTTTTCCATTTAGTTTCTTGTAGACAAGTAATATTAACTCTCATTCTTTTCATAGTGTTCACTAACTCTATACTCTTACCTGTTAAGGTTCTTATGTTCCAAGTTGCTAAGCGAATCCTACTCTCTTGGACTAACTTCTTTACCCACACTTCTCTATGGTGTGGGAACCCTTGCATATTTATCATCGCATCTGGGTGTCGATGCAACGTCCATTGCCAAATTTTCAACACATCTGAGGAATGAGGTGCCTTTCGCCAATTTTTCACCACATCCGGGGAATGAGACGCGTCGCTTAAAGGGTACACCCTAGTATTATATCGAAATAACGTATTTTCAGGATTCATGTTAAATG
>JAOXJP010085504.1:0-14850 GCA_025762735.1 Platanus orientalis | reverse complement strand
CCCTGAGACATCCCCTGCAACTTCTGAAGAGATCTCTCCAAACCTGGGTGGTGAGCCAATATAAGAAAAGGCAGATGAAAGCACACCAGAGAAAAATATCAGTGAAGAGTGGTTGTGTAATACCCCATAATGTCTTAAAAGGGTAAAAATGTAATTTTATATGTGTAAGGGTAAAATTGTCATTACACATGTTTTAAACAAACCTTAGAGTGGTTTAGGAAGCTTTTGGATTGACTTACAAGTGTGGAACCCAAGTTGGACCATGAATTTATCAAGTTTCAAAGTTGTCCTAAAATCATATTTTGGGTAACTTCTCAGGCCCACTGACACCAATCCCAAGTAAATTAAAGGATTATTCATACCTTGTTGGTTTGCCTAGAAATGTTGAAATTCCAAAAATTTATATTTTTGCCACTTTTATAACATGGCTTACTCCTATTTAACCCCCACACGAGTGGGAACTTATTTATAACGACTTATAACCACTAAATGACCTTATTTTTTGTCTATTATACCTCTTAGAACACAAAAAGGAAAAGAGATAGAACTAAGACATTTGGGAAGGAATGAGGAGAAATGTTTTCCCAATTTGGTAAGTTCAATCCAATCTAAAGAACTTTTGTTAGGTTAAGTGATTTTCCTCTTTGATTATCTTAGTTTATTCATTTGATATTAGATCTACTATAATATTGTAAAGCAATGATTTAGAAAGTAAAGTGAAACTCCTTTGCTTGAAAGTTTTGGTAAGTAAATCTTGCATATTATGAACGATGGGATGCATGTTCCCCTTTGATCTTTGGAGTTTGGCATTTGAATCCTTTGAAATCTCTTAAATGTTTGGAAATCTTAACCTAATCATTTGAATCTTGGATTTAAGCTTTCTTAGTAAGTAAATATTGTTTACTATGGATGATGTGACGCATATTCTCTTTGAATCTTTAGATCATTATGGTTTTGTCATTGAATCCTCTGAAAATATATGAAAACCTATGCTCTAAGCCATTGAACCTTGTGAATCCTAAAATCTAAGCCTCCTTGTAAGTAATTTTTTCTTACTACAGTTGATATGCTACAACTTCCTCTTTGGATTTCTTTGATCTTTGTATTTTGGTTATTGAAACCCTTTAGAATCTCTAGAAATTAAGTTTAGAACCATTGAATTTACTTGATCTTTGAACCTAAGCTCCTTTAGTAAGTTAGTCTTGCTTACTATCAGTTTTATTATGCATATTATCTTTGATTCTCTTTGATCCTTGTGTTTTGATTATGGAAACTCTTTGAAATCTTTGAAAACTATATGTGATCATTGAATCTAAGCCTCCTTGTAAGAGATTTTGCTTGTTATGGTTGAGATGATGAAATTCCCTTTTGAAATTATTAGCCTATAGAATTTATGTGTGAATCTTCTAAAAATTATGTAGATCTATGCTTGAGACCATTGATTCTTGTTTGATCATTAGATCTACACCCATTTTGTGAAAGGTTATTAATCTTAGACATTAAGTGGACTGATTTCCTTCTTGAAGTCCTTTAGAACATGAGAAATATGAATTTTCTCATGAAAATCTTTAAAAACATGTGTGAAGTTGTGAATCCTTCTAGATCTATTTTATTTATGATCAATTTGAAAGGTAATCTTGCCTTGCTTTTGTTTAGAACACTTGAAATGATATTAGTTGATCTCCATGATTTGATTCATTGGAATACCATGTGAATTTCTGTGGAAACATATTAAACTCATTGATTTTATAGAACTCTATGCTTCTTATGTGATTATATGAACTATGTGGACCATCGAATCCTATCACATGTTTGAATCATTGAGTCCATGTGAAATCTTAGTGAATAATTGCAACTTTGGACTTACGAATATCAAATCATGTACAAACATTGAATCTAAGTGAATTTTATGTCTTTGAAATGATTGATTCATGACAATGTGATGCTTATGATTGTTTTACACATTATAAAAATATTTTGATTATAGAAACTGTATGGACCTTTGGACTTATTGAGGTAAATCCTTTTAGACTTTGTACCTTTAAACTTTTTGGGCCTCATCGAAGGGCTAAATGTGACCATTAACAATCTGGGCCTTGACACCGGGCTAAGTGTGTCATATTGATTATGTGGGCCTTGACACTGGGCTAAATGTATCCCTTTTGACTTTTTGGATATTCAACTTTGGACACCTTTGAATATTAAACCTTGTGGACTCCGAAAACTTTGAACATTGAACTCAGAACACTTTGAAGCTTTGAACTTTAAATATTTTGAACTATATGAACCTTAAATCCTTTTAAAAAAATGAATTTTGAATACTTAGAATCATCGAACACCAGATCTTTCAGGATTAACACAAGTCATCGAATTTGTGAACTTCGATCTCTGCATTGAATTATTATTCAAACCTAGATCTTTGTTTAGGACCTTTGACTTCAATTTGACATGTGACTATTGTTATATCATACTAGCATGATTGTGATTAATATTTTAACATTTGTCTAACTTGTATTGACTTTTGGACATGCTAGTATTTAGATTTATGCTTTGTTTTAGATTATTTATAGCTTGCTAGATTGCTTACAAGTTGGGACTAACCCAACCGTTTGTTTTTTAAATTGACTATTGTTGCAAGTCCTCCATCTGAGGGACTTGTTATGGCATCTACAATTTTTTTTATTCGTATCATTGTTATGGACATGTTTTGAGATCCCTTTCATGTTCGGTTCATATTTTCAGGTTTATACTTTCGCATTTATTAATCCAAACATGTGTGGTTGTTGAATATTAAACATGCTTCCACGAACCATTGAAATCTAACTATTGAATTAATTAGATTTAATGGATCTTAAGATAAGTATTAAATGAGAATTTGTGGACTATATTGGATTTTGGTCATCGACCTACAACTTGAGCCAATCTTATGTGAATTATCAGATTTATGAACTGTAACGAATCTGAATCCGGAGTGACATGGATCCATATCTGAGTCTGGGTTCGCAGGCATTATAGGTTGTCACTTTTCATCCCCAAGAAGAGGAAGAGATAGGCCGATGACCCAGTTACTCTTCCATTTAACCCCTCAAAAGTTCATCCTCACGGGTCGAACACCATAGTCAACCAACCAAAGTCTCCGCCTATCATAGTTAAGGAAAAAAGTAAAGAATTCAACCAACCTGTTGATCAAGTATCTCCCCCAACTGTCATTGTTTCTAACACTGAGACCACATCAATCCTAAGTTCCCAAAATGCAATTGCTTCTCCAGATTTTGCTTCACAAAGACCTCTGGATGCTTAAGTATCTTCACAATTGGTGGGATCCCCTCTTTTATTTTCAGGGGTTGAGACATCCATCTTCAATCACATGGAAGAGATCTTAGACCAAGCTCCATCAAAAGAGGCTGATCTTCTGTCTGAGGAGGCTACCGAAGTTTGTGCTACCCTGAAGCCTTTGTTTCATCTTTCCTTCGACCAAGTCATCCATCATTTTGTTCAGTCATCTGTGTCATTAGCCATCAATTTTCTATAAGTGTGGAACAACCCAACCGTCAACCATTTTTGAGAAATCGCTGACTATCTTTAAAGAATTTGGGTTTTTCCCCTAAGTATAAAGGCCTAAATGTTACCATTGTTGACGTTGACTCTGTCCAAAACGCCCAACAACATCTCCGTGCTCAGATGTTTACACTTGGAACCCAAGGGAATGCTAACCGAGAACTCTTTGGCCCTTTGGAGGAAAAGATCAAGAACACAAAGAAGGTTTTTCGTCAAGTTGACACAGAGTTGGAAGAGGAAGAAGTAAGACATCTTAGCCCTACGAAAATTTTCCAATGAGCGTTTCTTTGATATGTTTTCTCCTACTCCTTAGTAGATTTATGTATTTTTTTTCTTTTTTGTTCATCGGCTGGTATGGCTAATGTTTATTTTCTAGACTTTTGGCCGATAGTTTATGTTTAGTCTTTGCTTTATGCTAATATATTTTCATCGTCCTTGCCTTTTAACTAGTCTGATTTTGTTGTCATGGCCTCCCACATAGTGGGATAATAGTTCTTTAAATTTTGGTCACTAATTATCTTTCAATACCCTTTTCGGTCAAGAATTTCCAATATATAAGCTCACCCTTGTAAAACCTTCTTTACTCTAAAGGAACCTTCCCAAATGGGAGACCATTTTCCATACAAATGATCTTTCTGCCCTACTAGTAGAACTGCCTTCCATACTAGATCCCCTTGGCTGAAAATTTTTAATTTGACTCTATTATTATAGACCTAGGCCACCTTCCCCTTGTGAGCCTGCAACCTATCTAGAGTCACCAACATTATTCTATCCATATTTTCCAATTCCATCATCATTACCTCACTAAACTCCTTTAGTGCCAAATTGGCCTGGAAAGTTGTATTTAGTGACGGGGCAACTATTTCCATGGGTAATACTACATCATGCCCGTAAGTTAGTGTATACGGGCTAACACTAGTGCTAGTCCTACATGATGTGTTATAAGCCTATAACACCTATGGTAGGAGTTCATGCCAAGACCTAGGATTCCCCTCTATGGTCTTCCTATTAATAAGATTTTTAATGATCTTATTAGATGCTTCAGCTTATCCATTGGCATGGGCATAATATGGTGTTGAATGAAGCATTTGTCTCCCATAGTTGTGTGTAAACTCCTTTAAATGTTGACTAGTGAACACAGTCCCCATATCGGCCATGATGGATTCAGGCATGCCAAATCTGTAAATGATCATTTCTTTTATGAACTTAATCACTTCCTTATGATCCACATTTTGGTAGGCCTTTGCTTTCACCTACTTTGTAAAATAGTCAATCGCAACTATGAAAAAAGTGTGCAATTTGGACGATGGGGGATAAGCTTTCCCATTAAGATCCATGGCCCAACCCCAGAATGGACATGGTTTAATGATTTGATGCAATTCTTGGGCAGACACCCTTTGTACTGGGCCATGTTATTAACACACCTAGAATCCCTTTGCATGTTTAGTACAATCACCGAGTATTCTTGGTCAATAATAGTCGACCTCTTAAGCAACCAATGCATCGTGACTCTTAATTGGTGAGCTCTGCAAAGGCCTTGATAAGCCTGAACGGTGACCACTGTTTCCTCTTCTTCCCTTAAGCACCTTAGCAATAACTCGTTGTGACCCTTTCGGTAGAGCTCTCCTTCGAGAATGACATAATTCAAGGCCATTCTTTTGACCATCAAGCTTGTTCCAGGGGAAGGATTACTCAAATATTGGACCAGAGGGGTCCTCCAATCCTCTACCTCTTGTTCTAATACGAGAATTCCTGGCATCGGTCCCCTAACATTGACCAATAGAAAAGTTTTGCATTGCACCTCCACTATCAAATGATCTAGCCTCTCAAGGATTCTTATCTCTGAGGCCATTTACGCCATATAATTTACAAACCAATTTCCTTCTCTGGGGGTGAATGTGATGTTGACATCATCAAAAGAATCCATTAATTGCATGGGCACCGTGAAATATGGTGTCAATGTCCAACTGGAACATTATAGTCGCTAGTGAATTGCTAGATTACTAACTGTAAATCTCCCTTAATATCAATATTCTTTACCCCATTTATAGAAGCATTTCCAAACCTATGATCAGAGCCTCATACTCATCCTGATTATTGGTACATTGGAAATCTAACTGAAAAGAGTATTGACTTTCTTGTAATGAAGGTGAGATGAGTACTATTCCATCCCCTAAGGCTATTTTTGTACTAGACCCATCAAACTTAAGCCACCATGGTACTAGACTAACCTATGTTGCTTCTTAGGCCTATTTGGCAGCCAAGTCATCCACTTGTGGGGGATGATCGTCCTAGACTTGCCCCTTTATAACCTTCTAAGGAACATATTGTATACAATATTCTGAGAAGGCTAACATCCATTTACCAATCCCCCCTTAAAATAGGTCTAGATAACATATCTCTAATTAAATCGGTATTGGCAATCAACTAAACATTGTGGCATAACAAATAATGTCTTAATTTTATTGCCACAAAATATAGAGATAATTAAGTTTTTTATTGGAGAATATCTACGCTTCATATCATTAAACAACCTACTTAAATAATAAACCACCTGCCCACCTGCTATTTTTTGTCGTCATTTTCTTGAGCTAAGAGGACTCCAACCGAATGTTCTCCTACCGATACGTACAACCGTAGAGGCCTATCTTTTTTTGGTGGCACCAGGACTGGAGATTTGGTCAAGTAGTTTTTGATCATTTGGAAAGTTGCTTGATGTTCTTCGGTCCAATCGAATGTTAGCTCTAACTGAAGTTTCAACAATGGCGAAAATGGCTGAATTTTTATGCCAAATTAGAAATGAATCTTCTTAAAATTTTGATTTGACTAAGGAATCATTGTAGTTCCTTTTTGGTCTTTGGTGGTTGTGCTTCTTGAATGGGTTTAACTTTATTCCGGTCTATTTCTATCCCTCTTTGGTTTACTAAAAATCCTAAGAAATTCCCAGTCAATACCCCAAAGGCGCATTTTATAGGATTCATTTTAACCTTGTGGGCTCTCATCCTTTCAAACGAAGCCCTTAGGTTGGGCAAATGGGTGTTCTCATGCTCGGATTTTACCACCACATCATCTATATATATTTCCATTTATTCTTTTATCATGTCATGAAAAATTGCGTTAATTGCTCTTTGGTTTGTTGCCCTAGCATTTTTCAACCCAATGACTACCCAGGGAAATGTATCAAGACTTCCCGGGAACCTAAAGGCCGTTTTATGGATGTCTTCTTTAGCAAAAAATATTTAGCTATAACCAGAGTGACCATCCATAAAGGAGAGTATCTTATATCGAGATGTTGCATCAACTAACAAGTCACCAATTGGCATACTCGTCCTTCGGTGTTTCCATATTCAAACTATGAAAATCTATGTAGACTCTAATTTTACCATTCTTTTTCATGACCAAAACTATGTTAGATAATCACTCAACATACCTAACAGGATGAATGAACATTGCCTAAAGGAGCTTTTTTATTTCCTCCTTAATCTTATCTATTACTTCTTAGGACATCCTCCTAGTGGTTGTTTGAATTGCCGAAATTTGTCCTTGATAGGTAGTCTGTGTTCAATTAACTTCCTGTCAAGGCCTGGCACTTCTTCATAACTCCACTCAAATTAGTCTGAGAATTTGGTCAACAACTTGACCATATGTTCTTTGTATGCCAGATCTAACAAACCACTGACGTAGATCGATTCACCGACGAACTTATTATGTGCCTAAGTTAACCTCTTCTAGAGGATCCTGAACATTGGCCATAACATCATCCATTTTAACTGGAGCCAACACCAAATCATCAAGCCGAATCTCGGAATCCTGAGATGGTTTTTGTTCTTCCTCCAAAATTCACTCAACAACGTCTACCTCATTTTCTTCTCTTGTTCCAACAATTCCTTTGACTTTGACCATATAGGTAAAGATTCTAGTGATGGCCTGGTTTATATCCGTCCTTTGTTATGCTTCTTAGCCATTGGCCATCAAAACTCTTTGTCCAATAAGTGTAAGAACGGTCCTTTGCCAACCATCCCTTGTTCAGGGAAATTATATTCCCTTTTGACTTCTACTAAGATGGGTCTAAACCTACCATCATAGAACATGGCATCGACTGCATTTATTTTGGCCATAAATGGTTTCCTATTGGCCCATACCCTCTCTACGTTATCCCCATTCCAAAACATCAGGAATTGGTGTAGAGAGAATGGAACATACCAATTGGTGTGAATCCAATCCCTTCCTAGCAAGATGTTGTAGTTTGATTTGGATTCTACAACAAAGAAAGTAGTTATAGCGGTCTTCTTTCCTACCATCAATTCTACATGTAGGATGCCCTTGACGGCCTTAATGTCCACTGCAAAGTTGCTTACCGATATCTCAGTCGGTGTGAGATCTTGATCAATTTTTTCAAGACTTTCAGCATCCTGTATGGGAGTATATTCAATGCTGCCCCATTGTCCACCAACACCCTTCTAACAAGACAACCATTGATGTGGATTGTAAGGTATAAGGGGCGTAGATGTTGGATCATTTTTATAGATGGTTTCTCAAAAATGATCCTCTTCAACCTGATTTCCTTGGCAAAAAATGTGACCAATGGTGTTTCAATAACCTTTAATGTCTCCCAACCCTTATTGATTGTAGAGATTTCCCCTCAGGCATCTTTTACATCTCCTTCTATTTGTTGTGGCTGCCTTGGCTGAGTGGAAGACTCTGGGCAAGGTATACACTACATTGCAGACCACTAGTAGGTCTCCAAACTGGAGGACTTTAAAGAACTCATATTTCATATATTCGGTCATATCTTTTGCATCTTCTACGACCAAAGTTCTAATTTGGTCTCCCAAATTGTCCAACAATCATTCGACCATTGTTTCCTCATTATATTCATCAGTTGCAATGTTGTCAAACCGATTAACTCCTTTACCTTTGGCCTGTTCATCTTTGACCTCAAGCACTGGAATATAGGCTCTCAGACCCCTTTCTACATCTTGTTATACCAAGACTCTTTTAGCCAATGCACTTCACCTTTGTAGACTTCTTTTCTAGGTTTTTGTGAGAGGCAAGGGAAATTTGGATGTTGGACTCAAGACCATTGGCCAATAGATTTTGTTAGCAAGATTACCATTCTGGGTCTGCTAGTGGGAAAATCATCCCTCCTAGGGTGAAGACATGTATCTAGGAGGCAAGAAATGGTCAAAGTGGTAATAGGGATTGGACCGTTGGTTTTTAAGAATGTTAACCACATCTAGCTCGTAGTTAGGATCCTGATAGTAGGTCTCCCATTAAAGCATTAGACCGTTGGGTCTCTTCTTTTAGCAATCATTCATATTGGGCCGCTTTGGCCAATAACTCAAACAGGTCCTCAAAATTCATTCCTTTAAACTTCATTCTCAATTGAATGTCCAAGCCGTTTTGGGTGAGTTTCACCAACTTTGGCTCTAGCAATGCAACCAAGTAGCAATTTCTGGCCATTTTAAATCGTGCAATGTATCTTTTGGCCGATTCTCCCTATAATTGGTATAGCCGAAACAAATCAATCATGGATATCACAGGTTAGGACCTAAAAAACTTGGTATAGAACTTCTCTTCCATATCGTCCCAAGTTTCAATAAAATCAAGAAGTAGATTTATATACCATGCAAAGGCCACTCCAATGAGGGAATTACCAAACAACCTGAGTTTTGATTAACCATTGCCTGAATCTTCTCCACACTACATTATAAAATGGCCAATGTGTTCAACCGTGGACTGTTCCATCTCCCTAGAGAATAAGGTGAACTCTAGTGTCTTGTACCCCCTTGGAAACTCAAAATGCCTATCAATCCACTAGGGCATGGCTTCTTATAGGATGGTTGATGTATCCTTTTAGTGGTATTGACCGATTCTCAGACCAATTCTATGAATTCAGCCCTATCCATTGGAATTCGATCCTTCGTCCGGTGTTGGTAGACCGGAGGGAGGTCTGGAGCAAACCCTGGCTCCCTTGGTCTGTGATGGAACTGCCCCCTGAGCATATGGTCGTCAAATAATGGGTTAGCAAAATTTTGGCCGTTATGACCATTATTCCCATTGTCATTGAAACTGTTTGACCCACTGTCTCCATTCTGCATACGCCGTTCAGTGTTTTAACTTGCGGGCTGATTCCTTGGAGGTGGTGGTACATAAGATTGAGGGTTGGCCTAGATTTCTACCACTTGTTTCAGTGATTGAATGTTATGCTATAAACCTTGCAAATCACCCCTCAGTTCATGCAACAAATTATTTTTTCACTCCCGAATTGTTTCTATCAAAGGATCCTACGCATCCCGAGAGGACGAACCATCGTCATGTTGAGAGTGTCGTTATTCGGGAGAGGTCGTTGGTGGGGTAGGAGGCCTAGCCCTAGAAGATTCGGGGGCTGGATTGTTTTGCTTGGTCGATGGTGCCATAGGTCCCACCAAGTGTGCCATTAGGTGTTAGTTGAAAATTAGATTACGGGCGTGCCAGTGCCACGTAGGCATAAGATTCGGTCTTCCCTACAACCACAAGCACCTAAGCAAACAGTAACCAGATCGAAGAGAGCTTTTTAGTCGTCTGTCCAGCCACTAATTCAAATAAAATTAGGCAATTTTGGGAAAGGAGTGTACTGCCTTCCAAATGAGTTCTTACAACAAAATTAATTTAACTACTTTTGACACCACAACATAAATAACAAAACAATCAATTTCAAAAGATAATTCATATGCAAATAAGAGTACTTACAAATTGTATGTTGGTCAATCGGCCAAACATCTTTCTTGAATCGGACCAATATCCGACCAAATGACTTGGCGTTAATAAAGAAATTAAAAATTTTGAAAATACAAGATCATTGGAAATGTTCTAAGAAAATTTCCCGACACGATACATCTCTATGGAGATGATCGGGGATAAACCTAAATGATCCTGAGATCAAACTATGATAAGGATAAATTGGATGATCAAGTCATGCTCTTCTCCTTGTGAACTCTACTATTTATAGAAGTTGAGGTCCCTTAATCATTGCCTTGGCAGTTTCTTCTTCCTTGGAGCACGTCATGGCAATCGTGATCAACCTATGGCTTGGCCATGGCCTTCAACTGATTACTCACAATCGTTCATGGGTGTTCTCCCCTTCCCCACTTTCTGAATTCTATCAGCTCATCCCCTCTCTTCCTTCATGACTTGGGATTGTGGTTGTTAGGGATTTCAGTTGCTTTTCTTGGTTTCTCTCAAAAGTTTTTTTTTTTTTTGTTCAGTTTCTCAAATGTTTGCCTATCGTTATGAGGAATAGAGATAACGAACTTACTTAGTCTTTTTTTTTTACCCAAACTACTAAGCCAGCAGTTCATCTCAATAGGACTTTTCTGGCACAAACAACAACTGATGTGGACTATTGACACGGAAATTTTGCAACTAAGACAAATTTACTAAAATACCCCTGAAGTTTGACTGAAAATGAGTCAGTCATGATTGCGAAATCCAATTGTGATTAAGCAACTAACTAGTGAATTGCTACTATCGAAGACAGGAAACCCAATTTGTTTATAAAATATTATTTAAATTATGGAGAATCACAATCAAGGTATTTTTAAACTTCTTAAGCACCCAGAAGTCTACTAAAACAACCCAAAGTGAGCATAGCTTCTTTAATTCATATAGGTCATCAAAAAAAGATTTCATTCACCAAATAGGACATGAGTAGCAATCAATTTCCTCTGTCTCATCAAATCTCTACAAAACAACAAAAAAGTTAAAGTCAAATAATTAAAGCAGAACCAATCCAAGTTCCACACGATTATTGAGTCAATCTCAATAGTTGGTCTTGTATCAAGTTGGAATGGATGGGAGCCATATCCTCTACACCGGGGTGTATGTACAACACCTAGGTGATCACCATTCAGGGTGGGGCCCATCCCCCCTTGTGTAGTGATCACTGGGGTGTTGTACATACACCTTGGTGTAGAGGATTTCACTCAGAATGGATGTCATGCATGTGGCCACTTCAACAAGTCTTCTAGAAGAGGGGAGCTAAAAATCATCAGACAGCCTCAACTATTGGCAACAAATTAGCTGACGACTATGAGTCCACAAAGGACTCAAAGTCAGTTGCCAACCACTCTATTAATACCCCAACTTCACATGTTTTGGAGACTTCTCAATCTTTCAAAAGCTTGTGAGCTCTCTACAAATTCCTAAGCATCCACACATCCAAGCAACTAGCAAGCATTCAAACATCCTCTCCAAAGCCAACAAGTCTTCACATTCCTCCATAAGTTCAGGCTCTCCACTCCATTGAAGGCTGCAAGTTTCTACACCTTGCACTGTTCAAAGGAAGATATCAAAGGCAGAAGAACCTCAAGGAATCATGACCATTGCTAGGAGAGTTTAGTATGATTATAATCTATTTTGGTTTAAAAGATTGAAGTGTAATCATGGTTGTAAAGTCCAGCCTCTATATATTAATGAAAAGTCACATTTTCCACTCTATTTCTCTCATATTTTATGCATGATTTTCTTGGTTTATAAGTCGAGTAACAAGGGTATTAATCAAAGGCTTGCTGCCTCATTATCGAGTAGGTATAATAAATGAGTTTCATAAGGGAACCTTGGAGAGAAAATTCTCCAAATCAAACAATAAACAAGTCATAAATGGATAAGTAATTTGAACATCATGATTTCAATAACACAATGGAAATTGGTGTTACACAGACAATCCCAAAGGGTCATTTTTCCGATAAACAAATTGGACCAATGTTGGCAAGAATTTGGTTAAGCCGGTGTGCCAATGCCATATGGGCACAAATTCTAAATTCACCCTACGACCTTGGGAGACGATTCAAACAAAGAGACAAAAAATTTGGGCTCTCAGTTGTCTTGTTAGCCACCTAAAGATGAATCAGGTGATTTGGAGAGGGAAGGCTCTTTCTTCTATGGGTTCTCGTCGCCTGTAGACAAGGGACTTTTAAAGACACTATCAATATGTACTTTGTTCAACAAATGAAAGAAAAATAAAACTTTCTTAAATGATGTTTTATTAATGTACATAAAGTACTTACAACATGTATAAAACAAAACATAGGGGCTGAAGATAATGCAATGTAATTTGGTACAATGATAGTGTTGTTGTAACTTGAGACGATGTTGTTGCTATAAAATGGGATAGTGGAGATGTTGTAATATGGAATGGCGGTAGTGGTGTTGTCATGTCCTGAGAAGATTGCCATGTTATACTATAGTAACCCAGGATGATAATAGAAAATGGTGGGGGAAAGTGGATGATAATGGGAGATGGTGGTGGTGGTATACCTCTAGAGGAATTGAATCAACCCCAAAGGATATAATGAAGATGGATGGTAGTAGAACATGGTAATGGTGACTTGTGGAGGAATTAAATCAACTTCAAAAGATGGAAGTGTAATGAACTAAAACCTATAGAGGGATTGAATCTACTCTCGTAAGGTCCAAATTAAATTAAGTTATGATAAAAAGCTCCCATGGGGAAGAAAGATAAAAAATAGTTGTGCTATATATCAATGTTGTTGGATAGGTCCCTATTCTCTATGTTTTTGTTGGTATTATAGATAAAGATGGACAGTTGCCTCTAATTATCTTCTAATTTGTATTTCTTTCTTACTACCACATGTCTCATGTTCTGCAACATCCATTTAGTTATAGAAACCTCCTCCAAATGCTCTCTTGTCACTTGTCCCATGCTTCGCAATATGCCCCGCGATTTTTCATCTTTTGGTCTTCTCCACCTATCATGTGGCCATGTTGTGCAGCTTTATCTCTATTGTAGTTAGATAGAAATGATATTTTTTCATTTGTCCCACATTATACAGTTTCAAATCATGCCACCTCAACTGTCCATCTTGTTCCCTTAACTATCTGGTCAAACATTGCAGATTTTGGCGATGGCAACTAGCCAAATCTTTTCTACATGTGGCTAAAACAAAGGGAGTTGAATTGCTTGAGGCCTCAAACCCAGACCAATCCAGCATCAGCAAGATGTTGGTTCAGTCATAAGGTTTAGGATGAGGCTTCCCAAGTGAAACTCCTATACAAACACCTGCCAGTCCCCCAGTTCTCTCCTAGAGAGCTAGATGGTTAGAAGCAATATGTGACTATGATCAATATGAAAGAATTGGTTAGAAGCATGCTTCAAGGTACATTACAAACGTCACTTTCGTTTAGATGATTTTTGTTGCCCACTCGATTGAACCAAGTCAACAATGGGTTCACATACAAGTAAGCCAATTTTAAGATACAATGAACCCTACCAACCATTGTATGTTGATTTGTAGTTTGCTTATCTGAAAATCAACCCAATCTCCATAGCTCATTTAGGATCCAAGAGAAAAAGCTAAAACTACTTCATTCAAATAAAATGAGAGAGAAATAAAGGAAAATAAATATAGGAATTGTATACTTTGTGATTGATATAGATCCTTTATCTATGGATTATGTTCGTTTACTAATGAACACTTGTAAAAGGTGCAATTAATTGTTATCTGGACTTAAGAGGTGTTGTTGGTGACCTTTGAGTTTTCTTTAAGGATGCCATTTCCTAGAGTTGTTTTGGTTTAAGTGAATTGATTTGGCCTTGGCAATAAATAATCAACCAAAACTGTTGAAGAAGCTTTCAAAATAAGAGAATAATAATAATGATAATAAATTTACCAACCTAAAGTTAGTAACCAACTACAACGGTTGGTAGAATACTTTTGAAAACGTTCCCCCCCCCTCTCGTCTCATATTAATTAGTTTCTTCATGATTTTGATTTTAATTTTAATTCAAGTTGAGCTTCTTTGATCCAGCCTGACTCACCTTTTCAGAAGAATAAGAGTAACCCACTTGGAGCATCCTAGTTTGTCCAGGTTTTGTTTAACTCTATTTTCGAATAGGCTGATTTCAGGAAGGAAATTTTCCACTCGACTCAAATTCCCACGAGTCAAAATTCAATAACCAAATGCAACTCGTTCAAACTCCTCAATAAATATATAGGCCTCCCCATGACCCATATATAGATTCTTCAACTGATAAAAGATATGGTTTTGTCTTTTGGGGGGTAAAAAATTGCGATGTTATTTATGCAAAAGCATTTGATGCAAAATCTACATGGAGGTTTTGGCACTCTAATTTCTACGATGTTGGGCCACAAAACTCATGAAAATATCTTGAAATAAGAAAGATAATGGTTCCCTACATCATAAATGATTTAACCAAAGATCATGCAAGTTTCTTAAATGTATTGATTTCCTACAATATTTTGGCAGAAAGATGCCTGCAGAGAAAAGGGT